>JANHZT010002344.1:166168-182071 GCA_032468215.1 Stegonotus admiraltiensis
TTCCTTCCTTCCTTCCTTCCTTCCTTCCTTCCTTCCTTCCTTCCTTCCTTCCTTCCTTCCTTCCTCCCTCCCTTCCCCCACTGACTGTTGTGCAGAAGCAGATCTACTTTCTGCACTTTATCTATGTAATATCCTACATAATATTTTAACTTTTGCTTTGCAAAACAAAGATCAATTAGGCAAAATATAAATATAAAATTATTAGTTTTTATCTATTAAATCTATATATCACTTGAATCCCAACAACTCAATGATCTTGAATTTAAAGATTCTTTGTCTATCTTACCACGTAATTTCTAAAAACATTATCTTGAGCAGTAGTTCCAGCTACAGCCCAGAGCTGGTGCATCCCACATGAAAAGCAGAATTTTCTTTATTGCAAGGAGCTCTAAAGACCTGTGTGAATATATTTAAAATGAGGAAGATTACTCTTGACACTGTATTGTGGGTGGGTGGGGGATCAGGGGGAAATGATTATTTTGAGGGAGATGCATAATGAATCACAGCCAACCTAACTCTTCTAGGATGTGCACAGGAAACATGGGAGGGATGCAAGCTGGATTCTAGCCCTCCAGAACAGAGCCCTGCACTTAGGAAGGGAAAGGAATGAAAATGGAGCTACCCAGAAGAACTTTTTATGGCTATTATGTTATCAATTGGGAGACATCTACATTAATACAATACTGGTAATTTATGATATTGTGTACTTTTTATTCTATGCTTTTATTGTGCTTTATGATGTACACCACATCTGTTGGAAGCATGGTAGTGTAGAGTCAATTAATGAACAAATGAACATTTTCTCTGCAATGCAATTTTCTCAAACTTGTCCATATTTAGGTGACTGAACTGCAACTCCTTAACCTCATCCCAGATTCCCAGCAGGGCAAATGTCTTAGCCCTATTTGATGAGTCTTTTCCCATCATATTGTGAGCTTCTTTCCTTGCCAGCTCATGCTTAGGCAGAAGAGATGAATGCTTTTGGTTTGGGAAAGAGGAAGGAAGGAGCAGGAAAGTTTGAGAGTGAGCAAGCTCCATTCTTGATTGAAGGGGGAAAGAAAGAGCAGTGCAGGCAGCAAGTGACCAAGGAATGTAATACTTGATGTAGCTGACAGCACCAGGAAGTGGCTAATGAATGAGGACATGTGCATTCCAGGGGCATCTGGAACTGTGCAATTCAATTGGCTTCTGCTTAGTGCCATAGTACCATTGCACATAGTGCTGCCAAAGCCAGAGAGGCAACATAAATAGTTGTGATGCATTTTGGAAGCAGCTGCAGGAAGTATACTTGTGCGAGTGATCCAAAGCACATTGACTGATCAGGATGATAGAAGTAGCATGCTTGCACAAGTCCTCATGAATAATAAAATATAAAATTAAAATTAAAAAATAGTCATATGAAGTGCAGAAGCACAGAAAATGTACTAGTGGTGACAGAAGTCACCTGGTAGAACCCAATTTTCTGTGCATATGCATTTTCAAAACAGTTTCAAATATATGTTTAAAAATAGACCTAGTTCAGTTTTTTAAAAAGCACTAAACCCATATTTTAAAAAAGCCACATAAGACCTGACAAGTAGTATAGAAAGAGCACCAAAGAGGCTATGTAGGTAAATCTGCAGCATTCTCTCTTGTCCCTGGGACAACCTTCCAAACTAAGTCAAGTTCACAATCCAAAGGAGGAACTGAACCCCGGCCTTTGTCTATAGTCAGGATATCGGTGTGTTTTATTTCTCCTGAATGCTTCTGATGACAGTGAAGAGAGTATTTAGTGACAACTGGACTTTCTGAGAGTGACATCCTAACCACTTAAAAGTCCTGGAGTTTCCTCTGGGACTCTTGAACCCTGGACAGTGCCACCTGTCCCAATGGCAGTCCCCGGCTTGACAGGCCAAAGGAGCCCTCCCTGTCACTGCTGGAAAAGCAGGCAGTGCCATCCCCGAGTCTGGGCTCTGAGGCTGAGCAGGAGATTACTTCTCCCAATAACCTGTAGTTTGGAAGGTTTTGAAACAATAATATGTAGGCGTAATGATTTCCATGCCTCATTCCTGAGCAAGCCAGGAGCAAAAGCTGGTTTTAATTAAAGAAAGGGAGAGGAGAAAAAGAAAGTCTGGGAGAGAGAGAAAAGGGGGGGGGGAATAAGGAAAGGCTTAGTGCTGTAACGGACTTGCTAGTGGTTCCAAGTATAGTCAAAGATTTTCCCCTTCCCTTATTGTCTCACCCTCTAAACCACAGCAAGTATGAAATGTGAGGTGCACCAGACATGTTCCAACTAACATGTCTGTCCATGCACTATTGAAATAAGACATCTATAAATGCCATTTAGTCAGCAGCCCTGCAGAAGATACTCACTTCTTTAGCTGGGGTGGAGGAAATAGCAATTTGCGAGGAAAAAAATCCTGTGGTATATCTGAGCTATGCATATTTAGATCATGAACATACAGAATCATTAGTTCTCATAGATTGTGTCTAGTGTGTAGTTCATTACTATTTACTTAGATAAAACAATGAATAGATTAAAGGAATCTTGAATGGAGGTGGTGGAGATGTTGTTTTCTTAAATTATAACCAAATGCTTCCAAAAAGCTGTGGGTTTTGAAGAGTTTCTCTCCCTTCTCTGTCATGAAGGGTGGAACATGTCTTCTCAGATGCCACCTGCTATGCAACTGGCATTGTGTCCATCATCATTATCCAGTCCCAACAGTTGGCAGACACATGGAAGAATTAGTCCTATGTGATGGAGAAGAAAGATTGCCTCTTATATGGCTGATGATGACCCACTATAATTAACATGGTAATACAGAAGCACTATCCAGTCTGGTGTCAGCACAAAACAAAGCCAGCATCAAGTAGACTGCCCATATCACCAACTACATTCTAGATCTTTGTTACAAACTGGGTTGTGCAAATTTGGCATCTGTGGCAGTGTTTCCATGGCTGGCTCTCTATTTTGCTGAGCTTCATTGGAAGGTTTGTCTTAATACTGTATATAGATAATGTAGGTAACTACCTTCAGCACAACAATATGCATTCCAACACAATCTGGATTTTGTATATATTTATATTTAATATTGCATGTTTTAATAGCAGCGAGGATTATATTTGCACAATATTGGAAAAATGAAGAAACACCGCGAGATGGAGAGATAGTTAGGAAGATACTAGATTGTGCAGAAATGGATAGACTTACATTGAAAATTAAACAGAAAGAAGACACAGAATATTCTCAAAAATGGAACTTATTTTACCAGTGTTTGGAAAAAAGGGATGGAGATTAAGAATGTAATCTGTATTGTTAAGCAAATTAAATACCCAGACAACATGATGTTTATTAAGTATCACTAAATGTAAACAACAGGAAAAAACCCCTGGATTTTAACTTTGTGCTCCTGTTCCTTTAAATAGAGAATTTCCAGTAGTTTAATTCTTTGATTAAGCATGCTTGACATTTTTATATAATAAAATACTTGTAGCAATTTCAAGATCTTTCTTGTCATGGTGGGATTGGGGCAGAAATAGCACCAGCTGAGGCTGTCTGGTGTCCCAAGGAAAGCTAACACGCCTGGGTCAACCCAAAATGACCAGGACAGAGATATGACTCCAGTCACATCTGCAAAAACTCACTTGACTTAACGCTCACAAGTGAATAAAGGATAGCAAAGCATCAAACTGCTTGAATCTATATGGAACAAGTGTCCAGTAAAGAGGGAAAAGTTTTTAATTTTAAGAAAGATGGTTAAAATCATAGAGCAAGGTTGAGAGTTAGGCCAGTTGTGCAACTGAAGAGGAATACTGGAGTGCCACTATAGATCTCATGTACTTAACATGTACTTTGCTTGAAACCAATCACCAAAGGCGATTTTTTACTTCTGTTCTGCCAAGAGGGCAATGTTGGTACTCTAAGAGATTTTTCAAAGAGTTCAAGGAGATTTTTCAAAGAGTTCCTACTTGCTCTGCTCATTTTTATTCAGATTTTAAAACATTTTTTTCACATGCAGTATTGCTTTTTATTTATAAGTTTTTGCCCATGTTATCAACTAGTAAAATAATAACAATAAAGATTCCATTTAAATTAAGCTTGCCTTTTGAAAAAGAAATACATTTCCAATGCATTATCCTTGATGGATTTTCCAAAAGTTTTGTTTAATCATGGGCATTTAGAGTGCAGTTGTAGAACCAAGAATAAGTTCTTATTCAATTCTCACTGAATTCAGTTCTCTTCTAAACCATTGGCTTTTTTTTTTTACAAACACAAGATTATATGTAATTCATTTATTTTTAATTACAAAGTATTTATACAAATTTTCAACAGGATGGCCAGAAAACCAGAACAACAATGAAGATTGCAGCCCAATTCAAACATTTTAAAAGCAGTTCATTTCCAATGGAAAAGTAATGTTCCAAATAGAATTTCCCTTGGTTGGGAGGGAGAGATTGCCGGGGGAGGCAGTGGGAGAGGAAAGAAACTGAAACAAAAACATATGAACCAAATGAACAAATGCCTGTTCCATTGGCAAGCAGCTCATGCAGTCAGTTTCCTCCTAATGTTGAACCTGAAGCTGCTTCCTTGCCATTTTAATCTATTGGTTTTGGATTAAAACTAATTATTCTTAATCTGCTGGTATTGCCCTTTGGGGCAACACAAAATAAGCCTACCCTGCCTTTTGCACCACAGATATTTGAGAACTTTTTAATACCTCCCCTTATCACCAGTCCTTTCACCACCTCAACAGCTATCTTTTGAACTTGCTATAATTTGAACTGTAATGCTCAGAGGTGAGCATATATACGTAGTATTTTTTCTAAAGAATTTGACCAGAGCATGACAGAGTAGGGAAATTTCTTGCCATGATTTGGATTCTGTGAATGCACCCAAATATAATGTTTGTCCTTTTAGAAGCTGTATCACACTGTCTGGCTGATGCTTAACTTGTGGACAACAAAAGGATTTTGTTGTTGACCCCAAGAATAGGAAGACTGTAATATAATACTCTTTTTCTTAAGTAGCAGCCATCTTTTTAACTCATAGCTATGGTTACTCTCCTTGTGAATGATTGAGTCCTTATCACCAACTTCTTCTCTGCCTATATGCATTAGACTGGCATTGCTTCCAATGTCAATATAACTATTTGGTTCTAATTGCAATTGCCTTGCAATTAAAGAGTCCAGTTTTTATGTCTAACTGTTCTTGTTCCTGCATTTTTGAAATACTGGTTGCAAAAATTGAGCAATGTTACTAGCATGTATGTTCAACCATCTGGAAGTTTTAGCACCCTTTAGCTTGATTCCTTTGGGGACTGGACTATGAATTCCTCTCCTCTGGGTCCATGCCTGCTTACAAACCACAAGCAGCAATTTAACTACACCATCTTATATGGTTTTAAACAGTTGTGGTAAACATTTCATCCACTCCTGCAGTTTTGCTGTTAGTAATATTTCCCATGGCCTATTTAACTTCACTTTCAAAAATATCTGGTCCTAGTTCCTACATCCCACAGGTTTTGAAGATTATTTTTGTAGCTTTTCTGCACATTTGTGTCATCTTTTTATACCTTCTCCAATAGAACTTGATTTCCTTTCTCTTTTATTGTGCTCATCTTCCTTTAATTTAAGCTAAGCTAAGAAGCTTCCTTTAGTTTCTCGAACAACTGTCTTGTCCTTCCACTCAGTTGCCCTCCTCAGTCCTTGCCAGCTCAAATTGGATGATCTGGATCCTACACTGTAAAAATGGCTTCTGTCATGTAAAATTCTGGAGGTGCTGTAGTTTAGGCTACGTCTCCTCTCTACAGCCATACAACTCATCAGCGGAGCCATGACCCCATTTCATCTGCAGACCTTGGACCAGTGATCTGCCTGTCTGGTTGGATCTCCAGTCTTACTTTTTCTGATTCAGCATTGGCTTGTTAGGTGCCTTGGATTCCTCCTACCACTAGGAGCTCTGCCCATCTGTTGGCTTTCTCTTTTTCCTTTAGAATAAGACAGCTAGAGAGTTCTCTCCCTTTATCACAGCTGCTCTTTCTTCCTTGCCTTGTCTCTCCTCTGGTTGCTCTAAGAAATGCAGCCTTTTGGACTACAGATGGGATGGGGTGGGGTTCAAGACTACATGATTAAATGCTTCCATATGGAGGAAGGGAAGTCTCCCCACATTCCTGCATAGAGAAAAGGCTGGCTAAGGCTTAGCCTGACTTGCTGGTTTTCAGTAAAGAGGGGAAACCCCCCCCCCCAATAATTTCAATTGGTATGGAGGCATTTCCCACCAGGTCTCCCACCTCCTGCAGCCTGGAGTCGTTTTTCCTGTCTGTAAGAACTAATGGGTTACAGGGTGGCATAAGTCAGGTAAGGGGACAGATAACAAAAGAGAAAAAGAAAAAGAAAAGAAAAATGATTGGAAGAAGTAGTTTCGGCCTCCTAGTCCAACAACAGATTTACAAGGAACAGTGAAATATCTAGATTCTAGACTGTGTCTTGTGCTTCTTTAATGTTCCTTATGCTCTGTGACTCTCAGCAGTATAAACCATGGGAATAGTATGAACGGAATGGGATGGCCAAATCAGAGCATCCCGATAGATGGCCCAGCCTCAGCTTGAATGCATCCAATGATGTAGTTCATTGTTGAACTGCTGTTACTGTAGGGAGTTCCATCTCTCCCCCTTACGTTCAGCAGAATCTGCCTTCCTCTTAAGCTGATTATGCCATGTCCATCACTCTGAAATCTTGGAAAAACAAGTACCAACCTCCTCCTTCTTTGAGACATCCTTTCAAATACTTGAAAAGTGCAGGTATGACATTCCCTCTCAAAGTTATTCTGACTAAGCTTGCTTAAATTTTGATTTTGCCTGGTTACGTCTTGAATGGGAGAATTTCAGTATTAAGAAAACTGTATGGAAGTTACCACGTCTGAGGGACGCGGTGGCTCAATGGCTAAGACGCTGAGCTTGTCAGTTGAAAGGTCGGCAGTTCAGCGGTTTGAATCCCTAATGCCGCATAAGGGGGTGAGCTCCTGTTACTTGTCCCAGCTTCTGCCAACCTAGCAATTTGAAAGCACATAAAAAATGCAAGTAGAAAAATAGGGACCACCTTTGGTAGGAAGGTAACAGCATTCCTTGTGCCTTTGGCGTTTAGTCATGCCGGCCACATGACCACAGAGATGTCTTTGGACAGCGCTGGCTCTTCGGCTTTGAAATGGAGATGAGCACCACCCCCTAGAGTCGGGACGACTAGCACGTATGTGCAAGGGAACCTTTACCTTTATGGAAGTTACCAGTAGTTAAATTTGGCTTCAAGATGCCTTTACTGTTAACTAATACAGTATTCCTATTCTCAAGCCTAACATGGTGTGAATAAAATGAAGCCTTGATTTAATTTTAACTATCCTGCTCTTCTCTGAGCCTGCTACATTTTGTCTGAACCCTTAAAGCCTACAACCAGAGGCAGCACTCAAGGGGACCAGCTTTTCCTCTTTTGCTAACTGCTGATCAGTGGCAATTTGGCTGCTGCCGCTCCTCCATTGCTTGGCTGCAATCACTTAACCCAGGCCATGCCCCGGGCCTGACGGGGTTGCTCCAAAGACTCTGCTCTCCACCAATGCCTGCGATTGCCACAAAGTTCCACAACATTAATGTGTTACCGAAAGAGGATCCAAAGAACCTCCACATCTTCCTAGGGACTTGACAACCTGCACATGCACACATCAACATGCTCATCCAGTCAATGTCTTAAACTGCAGCCTAAAACTGCATTAGATTTTTCTGTAGCCACATCACATTGGTGGCTCATATTAATTTGGGGATCAACTCACACTGCAAGATCTTTTACATGAGTCTTGAGTCAGGTTTTCCCTACTCATTATCCATGGATTTACTTTTGTTTCCGAAAAACTCTGCATTTCTTTCTGTTAAATGCTATTCTGTTACTTTCGGCCCGTGTCCCTAATCTATCAAAATTGTTTTGAATATTAGTTTTGTTTCTTAGGGTAGTAGGTAGCTCACTCCGTTTGGCGTACGTTACACACTCAACGCTCCCCGCTTCTTTACCCAAAGTGGTTAATAAAAGCTTGAAGCTGATTCGCTTCATTTCTGGTTGTTTTCAATTGCGGCCTCCCGAGGCAGCGCTCCGGCCTACCCAATCCCGCCCCGGGGCCGCCTCGTGGGCAGGCGAGGCCAATCCGAGAGGCTTGCAGCGGAGCTCGACGCTTCCTCGCGGCCGCAATCGAGCAGCTTCGTGAACTTTTGTTCCGTCGGCTCCGAGAAGCTTCAGCCTAGCGCACGTCCGCACGCACGCGCTTTTGCAAAGCAGAAACCCCGTCCTCTACCAGAGCCCCTTTCTGTTCGTGCACGCCCCACCGCTACTCCGGGAGCTTCGCCAAAAACACCTTCCAGTCTTCCCATCCTTTCCCCGCTAGCCAGGTCTGGCGGCGCCCGCCGAAAGGAGCCTGCCTTCGCCTGGGACCGTAGGAAGTCTCTGCAGCGACCGCCCGTCTCGGCTGCGGGGAGGGGGTGGGGGCGGCATTCGCGGGCGTCGGGGTGGCGGAGAAGGAAGGCGCTGGGGAATCGCGAAGGATGTGTCACATTGAGTTCCGGTGGGGACGTGACTGTCGCATTGTGACCCTCGGGCCTGGAATGGACGCGGTTGCGGCTTTCTGCCCCCGCTTCGGCTTTCCTCGCACCATCTCTAGAAGCCGGTCCCTCCCTTCTCACATCACAGCCTATAAATCCGTTTGACTTTTGCAGTTCCCCTTCCCCCGCCTTTACGGTCCAATTGCTCGTTCGCCCTGCTTTTCTTTGCTATTTTGTTTTAGTCTTCTCATTTTCTTTGTTCTTAACTTCTGCCAATATTTGTAACAGCACATTTCTGCAAATTGCTTCCAAAAGTCTGCAGTTGTAGAAAATCTATCACGGGGCTTGGGGTTTGATTCAAAGTTCAACATGGTTTTATATCCTCTCCATAATATCTATTTGAACACTTCCATTGGACAAAACAGAACATTGGTTTTGGCTGAGTTCTCTGCTGAGGCTTTTGTAGGTTTTAGAATCTATTTGCTTTTTTCTTTAGCAAATGTCGGAAACGTTTTAACCCTTCCATTTGGAGGCAGGACAGTTCTTGCCGGGGTGGGGGAGTCACAGGTCTTGGTGGCCCTTGCACCTCCAAGCACCAGCCCCACCGTTCTGATTTGTAACTGAATAAAAAACGGACTCCTGAGTATTTCCAACTGTTGCTTCTATTCCAAAATTATTCTGGCTTGGGTTCAAAATGCAGAGCTGGCAGAGACCCCTCCTAGGTATTTACAATTCTGTTTCTCACCCACTCGTTTCATTTTTTTTTCTTTTATGATAACCTCTGCTCTTTCATTTTTCATTTTCAATCTGTCCTTTTTCTGATATTTCAATGTTTCTAGTTTTGTTTGTTTTCTCACTCTTCCTTCTTTGTTCTTCACATTTATCCACAATTTTAGATCATCCCGTAGCTCTTAGTTGGGTGGGAGTTTCTGACATTAGTCTGTAGTCTTTCCAAATTCAGCAGCCAGCCCAGGACTCATCCTTGCTTCCTCATATCTGAAGCATATCTGAACCATTCAGCTAGCCCAAATAAAAAGAATGCCAAGAAGAACAGTTAGAACAATCAATCAATGGAGTGGTTTGCCTTCAGAAGTTGTGGGGGCTCCATCACTGGAGGCTTATAAGAAGAGACTGGACAGCCATTTGTCTGGAATGATATAGGGTCTCCTGTGTGAGCAGGAGGTTGCACTCCAAGGTCCCCCCAACTCTGTTTATTCCATTCCATCCTATTTTGGAGTTTAATAATAATGTCATGTAGCATCACCATTCTCTGTCATTTCTGACTAAGCCAATAAAAGTATGGCTGCTTGAAAATCCTCTCTCCAAGACCTAATGTTGTAGATAAGTTACACTTACTAATAAACCAGGTATGGTTCCAACCACACAATAAAAGTAAAGCAAGTTTGATCCTTAAAAAGCTCAAATATTATCATTGGTCCTTAGTGCTATAACGGGATCTAATCACACCGGATATAGTTTTGTTCTTTTTTTCTATCTTTTTGAGACATGGCAGCCAAACAACATATGTTCCAAGATTCTCCAAATAAAGAAGGGTGCAGGTTCAGAAAAAACAAATGTACAGTAATCATAGTGGTGCATAGCTGGTAAAGAGATTTAAAGAGGATGAGGTACAGGGGAAGTGATGTATTCTATTTTGGCTGTGCAGCTGAAAGGACTTTTTCCGATCATGTCTTCTTATGTACAAATATAAATCCTCTAATTGAAGCCTCTTTTCAGCTAGTCACCATACCTAATGAGCATGTCTGTGTATAATTGCAAATACATGCAATAGCTTACCTTAATTGCTATACTTAATTTAATCTTTAAAAAATATTCTTTATCTGAAGACAAAAGACAAAAAGAACTATTCAGTCTTTGGAATACCATCCACCTACACTGACATTTTCAGAATACTGTTTTAAGTAGTAAGTTATAGTGACTGATTAAAATGTAACTTCATTATTTAATTGTAACACTGCTGTTTCTTAGCTAACAGAAAAGTATTTTCTTTGTTACAGTTCTAATACAATTAGACATATATACCGCTTCACAGTGCTTTTACAGCCCTCTCTAAACAGTTTACAGGGTCAGCATAATCATTTGTTTAAAAAACCAATTTGCCAGAACTAAAGCTACATCTTAAATAACTTCAATTCAAAAGGTAGACACATCATATCAATCTATGGGATGTGCTCAGAAAAATGGGAATCCCAGAACATTGTCTTCATGAGACACTTATGCCAGGACACCACTGTACAGACAGACACATGGTGAAACAGACTGGCTTCAGGATGGCAAATGTAATGGGAGGAATAACTTTTGGAGACCATATGAAAAGTTGCTGTCTAGGGAATGGGCAGATAAGAGGGAGCATAGCCCATAGTTGCAAGAGGCTCAGGAAGAACCCTATCTAGCTTTTCAGGTTGTAAAGGAGATGGTAGGAGATTTGTACTTTCAAACCTACAAGATTCTGATTGGCCATATTTCCTGTCTGGTCTACTTCATATGGCTGACAGCAAGAGTGCAATAAAGTTGTATAATCTTCCATAAGATGGATAGGATAGGATAGGATAGGATAGGTGCTTTCCTCATTTTACATGTGTAGCACATGATAAAGCAACTGGTTGATTCCCCTGGCTTTCCTGCCCTCCTTCTTCAGAACATTGCCAACTGGAGGGAAAAGCCTCCCTCCATCATGACACCTCAGCAGTGTGTCCAGCTGCAGGAATCTGCCTTTTGTAGGCTTCTTTCTGTGCCTCTCTTCCTTCTCCCACTTCTCTTGTAACCAGAGCAAAGAGCAGGTAAAACACGAGAATAGCACTGATGACTTTACCTAGTTCGGGTAATGAAAAGTCTGCAAGGAAACAACCAAGTTCATAGAGCACCAAGGACTCTTCAAAAGAGAATCCAGATGGGGCTGAGTCACAAGCCTCTTCTGCTCCTTTCTTTACATAGGCAACAAAAGATATTTGGGAAACAATGAATATGTCAGCTCCATCATTTCAGTGTCATGCTATTTCTCTCTCACACACTTCACTGTAAAGGCAGTGTAGGTTTTACAGTCCAAGTCACTGTCCAGCTTTTATGCAGAGAATGGTATCAGGTAAGGCTAATGGAGGACTGTGGCGGGAGACATGCTTATATAAGACTGAAGAGGCTAAAAAGTCTTGCTCTGATCCCACCTGTTACTGGTGAGCTGGATTTGCCTCCAGTGTAATGAAGTGGATCAGATTACATACTCCTAACTGCCTTTTGATACCATCAGCCTATGAGGAAAAATACTGGTTTAACACCAGTTAAGGATGACTAAGTCCTATCTCATTTATTTGATTTGATTTGATTTGATTTGATTTATTAGATTTATATACCGCCCTTCTCCCGAAGGACTCAGGGCAGTGAACAGCCAATAATAAAAAACATACAATACAAAATTTAAAAAACCAATTAAAACAGAATTAAATTAATTTGGCCCTTTAAAACCCCAATTTAAAAACCAATGTAAATGCAAAATTTCTTCCCCTAAAATCAATGTTTAAGCCAGCCCTGCACAGTGGAATAAAAGAATCTTAAGGGCGCGGCGAAAGGTCCGGAGATCAGGAAGCGGATGTATCCCTGGAGGGGTATTTATGGGGGCAAGATGAGGATCATAGGTCCTACAGGTATACAGCAGAAAAGAAAGCTAAGCTTGCAGTACGGTTATGTTCAATGAGGAGAAAGTTCCTGGACCCAGATTCAACTGATAAGGTATCTTCCCTCCAAGAATATACATGCTGTCTGCCTGCCTGCCTGCCTGCCTGCCTGCCTGCCTCTCTCTCTCTCTCTCTCTCTCTCTCTCTCTCTCTCTCTCTCTGTGCCAAAGTAACAAATTCAGTGTAAAGCAATAAAACCAGAGTTTATATTATCTCTTCTAGACTCTAGTCATACATGCCTATGAACAGTTTTCTCAAATCTACTCTGCATTTACCATCGCCATAACATTGCCATGCAATGAAATAATTTCATATTGAGGGAAAACCATACCCACCACAGAAAAATACAGCCCAGATGCTTTTCACTCAAGAGGGGAGGCTGAGGAAGACAAGCAAGTAGCTGCCTCAAGCACTGGGTGCTGCTGTGAGCCCAGGATGTGGAGAACTGAACTAGTTTGACTCCACTCAAAAGGGCGGGTCTTGGGGAGGCTACATGGAGGACCCCAGGATTTGGTGAATTCTTCAGCTGAATCTGCCCTGCCTACCATCAGTGCAACAAGTAACCTGAGATAGAGTCAAAGCCACAATTAGGAACCTATGATGGTCTACCAGATGTTGCTGAATTATTGCTTCCACTTAGCTCAGGCTTCTGGGGATCATAATTCAACAATATTTGATAAATCTGCTCCTGGTTTAAAGGTTATAGGATTTGTTTAGAAACCTTTTGCTTGGACCTCCAGCATCCATTGGCCATTGTCTCAAGAAAGGGAAAGCCATTCTATTCTGTCCTTTTGAAGCAAGTAACAAGGAAGTATCTTTTATTTCAAGGATTAATGTAGGAATAACAGCCACTACCTGCAGGTGAGCTGAGCCAGTCTGAGATCAGCTGGTCCTTTGAACCCCTGATTTAAAAAAATGATTTTACACCACATTGCTATTTGTTCTTTGGTTCATAGGACTTTTGCAGAGTCAGGCTGCAGCCTGGAGGCATATGCTTCCTTCCATTGCAGCAGTGGCATTTGTTTCCAGTGCAATCTCCACAGCATTGCTGGCAAAAGATTAAAATCTTAGTCAGGAGGAAGAGCATATAAGGGAAGAGGCTGAAGCTGACAAACAAAAGGACACTGGCAAGCCATCAGCAAAAATCCAGATAGGCATCCCTCATTTTATTCAGAATACTGTGAAAAGTGGAGCTACTGTGTCACTCCAGACAACCTTTGACTCCTACCTGGAGGGAGAAAATCAGTACCCATGTCCTGATTGTGGCTAGGATCAACATGTTGCTCAGGAAGTTCCCTTTGAAGACTATACAAAAGCTACAGTTGGTATCAAGTGAAGCTACCCACATGTTGATGAGCAAGAGACCCCATAATTTCATGACCCTGGAGTTGCACGTGTTGCACTGGCTTCCGATAGTGTCCCAAGAACAATTTAAATATTGATTTCAATTTGCAGGGCTGAGCACCCAGGGTTCCATCTGGATCTTTTTCAAGAAGTGTCAATCTTTATTTATCTATTTATTGAACTTATATGCTACCCATCTCACTTTGCAAAGTGACTCTGGGTGGCTTACAGTTAAAATAATAAATATCAAAATGTTAAAATAATAACAGCATTAGGTACAAAAATAAATTAAAAAACCAAAGTCAAGAATGCTACAATGGTGGCATCTTCCCTATTAGTCCACCACTCAGCCCCCAAATAGTGTCCCCATAAGGATCCTGTCAAGTAACTTGATCCGATGCCATGAATGGCTTTAAAAGTGATTACAACAACTTGAATTTGACTTGGAAGCAAACTGGCAATAGCAATGTTATCCTGAATTGGGGTGGATTGCTACTTATGTGAAATTTTGGAGGGGGGGGGAAGAAGTAGGAGACAATGTTTCTCAGTCTTTGCTGCATCCTTTGACAATAGCTCCCCTGCCCCCAAATCCAGATGTCCCCAATTCTGATGATGTTTAGGAAAGCAGTGAAAACAGAGTGTTTTTGCAGAGCCTTTAATTTATAGCATGTTGCTAGGAGCAGAAAGTCTGGAAGAGGGTTAATAGTTATTTCTAATGTTTTTCTGTGGTTGATTTTGTAGAAGATAATAGAAACCACCAGGAATCCTTGTGGAGTTGGCGGTATATAAATATAGTTAATACATGAATAGAATATTTAAAAACCCAAACATTCTGGAGTTGTATAGTAGAGATCTGCTCTCCTTATCTCTATTTGGTTGGAAATTGGGGAGAAGGTAATTTCAAAAAGGGGTGGCCAGGAAGGCTAAGTTTGAAAGAAATTTAGAAAAATAAAGTCAAACGAAGCCTGGGTGATGACTAGAGGGAACTGGAATGCATACACATCTTCACATTTCTGAACACACCACAATAGGTCCTTTATCTTCACCTTCACATAACGGTGGCAAACATGGCACATTTATTTCTAGCTAAATGGATGCTTTCTCTGCTTCTGCTAAGCTCAATCCATTGGACCTCTCAAACACCACCACCTTTAGATTCCAAAATTTTCTCTAGAACTATGGAGGCAACCTAGCATACTGAGCAAACATGAGAAGTGGCAGAGCCACTCTTGCTTTTCAGTAGCATCTCCTCTGCCCAGCCTTGGAATCCTCTGCTCAGTGAGACATGTCTGGGGCCTATAGCTTTTTCGCCTCAGGCAAAGATCGTCTCATTTTATTCTCCCAGGACTAGGCTTGTAATCTAGAATATGTTCAAATGTTTCAGCCCTGTGCTGAACAAAGCTTTTGTTTCGTTCATTGCCATTAGGGCTTTTATTATGTAATATATAAGTTAATTTCCCAGGTCTTTCTTTATTAAGTAATTCAATAATCAGTCTATTTTTTTTTGTATTCTAAAGTCTTAGGGTTGCTTTGTTTTTATTTTTAGATATTTTAGTGCTTGTAAACAATTTAACAGTTTGAAGAACAGCATTTAACTTTTCTACTACAACTATACTACAGTACTACCATACTATGCTACAACTTCCTTTATTCCTTCATGATTTAAAGGAATTTATGTCTTAGAACCTGTAAGTATCACTGTCATCCAAGTGCCCTTTCATGCGTGGATGTGACATACATGTGACAATTTGCCACTCTCAAATGGGCACCACCTTCAGGCACCCCATTTCAGGGTGGCATTTTTTGTCTTCTTCAGTTGGCTCAATCGCTGCTTTAGCATCTTTCTGTTCCTGCTTCCGGGCAAGGTTGTCGATATGCCATGGTGGTTTTCTGACTCCTGAAGAGTGCTTTTGCGATTTCCTGCACTGTGGCTAGTTTTCTTTTTCTCTCTCTTGGTGCAAAATAAATACAGGAGTGCAAAGAAGAACCAGCTAGCTGCCATTTTAAATATTTCCTAATTTGCCAGCTTGAGAAATCTCACTTCAAAGAAGTTAAGGAGAAAACCTTTGCCAAGTGGGCATATTGAAAGGGGCATACCTAGTACAAATATATTTGGCTTATTTGCATCTTAAAGGACTTTTGCTATATGAAAACAGAAGCAGCTTGATTCTCCACCAGCATTTGCTTTTTAAAACAAAACATGGTAAATGTGACTGGCTGAGTGGAAGGAATTATGAGGAAGACAAGTTTCTTTTTTCTTTTTAATTTAAGAGTTTTAACAAGTTTTACAAATATTTCCCATCCCCCCTCCCCCT
>JANHZT010002345.1:10850-20867 GCA_032468215.1 Stegonotus admiraltiensis
ATCCCCCCCTTCCAGAACCCTTTAAAATAATATCTAAAAACTTCCCTAAAAAACCCCTCAACCCGCTCCTCGCAGCATGCCACCTCTCGGGGTTCCAAAACCCATCATTAAGGTAGGCCCTTGATAATGCAGAGGGCCAGACCTGCAAGAGGGGGGAATCTTGCAGTGCCAAAAGTTCGGTTGCTGAGTACATCTCATAAGAGAGGATGAAGCTGACATCTGGCTGGGGACAAACATAACGATCTCATCAGCTCTGGAAGAAGTAGATCTTAATACAGGAAAAGCTGGGCTCCCTTACCCTCTCACAGTAATGGAAAGGAGTCACTAAATTAATAAGTCCAGCCACCCTCTCACGGAGGCTTGCCAGTTGGACATGGCAACAAAAGGTCTCATAGAATCTCATCCCATAAAGATGCCATTGAAGCAACTCCCTCAGTTTAACCTGAAGAATTGTCCAGACATCATCCAGTGTGTGTGTGGGGGGGGAATCTTTGGGGAGAAAACCCCTTCCTTTGGAATTTAATTTGGAAGTTTGGAAAAAATTGCAGGTTACTGAAGAGAAGAACATAGAATTCAATCTCTCCACTCAGTCAACTTGGCTACCTCAAAAGTAATAGAAGAATGTCATTTTCCACTCATGAAACCAAATTATTTTCTTAGTAAGAAAAAAGGGAAAAATGCAAATAGGATATAAATAAAACAAATAATTCCAAGATGAGAAAAATGGGAACCTAGAGGTTGGGGAATGACTTGTCTGGAGACTCTTCAGTAGAATTTGCTTTTATAAATTCATCCTACAAGAAGAAGGAAATAATCATCCTGCGAAAGAAGCAAATGTTATTTTGAAAAAAGAGATTCTTTAAAAAAATGTGAAGGCAAAAAAAGAAATAGAAAAGAGATACAGCCAGAGAACCAAGGAGATATAATGTCTTTTATGCTACCCCAGGCAGAAACAATATTTGTCCTGTCAGTTGTTTTAGCCCTTCACCATAGAACTGCAGGCAATCATTGACTTACAACCACAACTGAGCCCACGTGATTGCAGGATAATGTGAATGGCCAGAAATGTGGCTTGGTTGCTGAGCAACAGATATGTGGTCATGTGATTGTGGAGGAAAACACCAGAACTTTGGAACCAGGTTGTAAATAACTTTTTTTTTGGTGGTGGTGGTGGGGTTTCCACTGAAAATTTGAACAGTTGTTAAGCCATCAATCATAAGTCAAGGACTACCTGCACAGGCAGGAAGCTGGTGTGGACGTCATGTTAACTGATTTTCCTTTGAAATGGGTGAATGCTCTTTCAACAAGCTTCCTGCTATGAAGCAATAGCGTCCAAGTATAACTCTAGTCCAGTGATGGCTAAAAGCAGGGGTCGTGCAGGGGGGTTGTGTGTGCTCGTGCCCACACCCATAATTCTATGTGCACCGCCCCCCCATGCATGCACACATGACCCCCTCGCTTCCCCCGCTTTTAGCACATGATGGCACAGTGGGCCCATTTTTCGCCCTTCCCAGGCTCCAGAGCCTTTCTAGGAGCCTGGGGAGGGCGAAAACAGCCTTCCCCACCCCCCAGGAGGCCCTCTGGAGACCAGAAATGGCCCATTTTCCAACTTCTGGTGGGACTGAAAGGCCCATTTTTTGCTCTCTGCAGGCTCCAGAGCCTTTCTAGGAGCTTGGGGAAGGCGAAAACGGCTCCCCCACCCCCTGGGAGGCTCTCTGGAGGCCGGAAACAGCCTGTTTCCCTACTTCTGGTGGGCCCAGAAGGCCTGAAAATCAGCTGACTAGTGTATGTATGCATGCCGGAGCTGAGCTCGCATGCCCACCGATATGACTCCATGTGCCACCTGTGGCACCCATGCCATAGGTTCACCAGCACGGCTCTAGTCTTTCAGCAGGTTGACCCAACCTTAACATGCCAAAGAGCAATAGAGCTGCAACCTTCCCTGGTCCAAGCCCTAGCAATGGTGATGGCATTTGGAATGAGTAATATCTCATTAGCTCCTCTGTTTTTCACTCCAGGGAATTTGGTACCCTTCTTCAAACCTATATTATTTCCCTTCTGCACACACACACACACAATCTTAATACTGCTTCCAGACATAAATGCAAACCCAGGAAGTTCACTAGAAACCTGGCCTAGGAATTTTGCAGGTACATCATGCCATGACAAGGACAATTTATCTTGGGCTGGGCTGGGGTGGGACCTTCTCTTTCTATCCAGTGAAATGTGTCTCATCCATCACATTTGTTATTTTTACAACAGCACTGGAAGTTCCAAATTCTTCACTCCTCAGGCAGACCAGTGCTGGAAACATATTACTGAACTATTTCTAAAAAGAAAAAAGACAAAGGTGAAAATGGGTTTATTTTGGCCTTTTTCCAAAACCCTCTAGGTGTGTTGAATGTAACTCCTATAATTTCCAGCCAGCTGCCTGGGATTGAAGGGGGCAAAGTCAAATCTCTCCAAAGGTTACCAGGTTGGGGAAAATGATTTATTAGAACATCTAGAAACTAACTAAATGAGTTTCCCATCCTTTGGCTATTTACTTGCAGAATACTCATCCTCCCCATAATGGTGCATGTCTCAGAACAAACTACTGTTGCTGAGCTGCCCAGATAGAGTCTCATCTTACAATACTAGACAACACAGTATCAACAGTACAGACCTTCAAATTTCTAGGTTCTACCATATCACAAGATCTAAAATGGACACCTAATATCAAAAACGTCATCAAAAAAGCACAACAAAAAATGTTCTTTCTGCACCAACTCAGGAAGCTCAAACTGCCCAAAGAGTTGCTGATACAATTCTACAGAGGAATTATTGAGTCTGTCATCTGCACCTCTATAACTGTCAACCCAACAAGACAGACACAGACTTCTGAGGATAATTAGAACTGTGGAAAAAAAAGAATTACCACCAACCTGCCTTCCATTGAGGAACAGTATACTGCACGAGTCAAAAAGAGGGTTGTGAAAATATTTACAGAACCCTCGCATCCTGGACATAAACTCTTTCAACTACCCTCATAACGATGCTATAGAGCACTGCACACCAAGACAACTAGACACAAGAACAGTTTTTTCCTGAACGGCATCACTCTGCTAAACAAATAATTCCCTCATCACTGTCAAACTATTTACTAAGTCTGCACTACTATTAATCTTCTCATCATTCCTATCACCCATCTCCTTCCACTTATGACTGCATGACTGTAACCTTGTTGCTGGTATCCTTACGATTTATATTGACTGTTTTCCTATGACTATCATTAAGTGTTGTACCTTATGATTCTTGACAAATGTATCTTTTCTTTTATGTACACCAAGTGCGTATTCACCAAGACAAATTCCTTGTGTGTCCAATCACACTTGGTCAATAAAGAATTCTATTCTATTCCTATTGTATTCTTTGTACAACATATGCTGGGAACTATCAGGCAGGGGCTGTCTTCACTCTCTTTCCCTCACACATGATATCTGAGCTGAGTTGCCTCTTACTCCTCTGGAATCCACCCACTCCCTCCTAGGAATTCACCTTCTCACTCTATTCCATCATACCTGCTAAGGCTACTGAGTTCATGTTCGTGCTAAATGCAGGAATCCAGATTCAACCATCCCAGGTTCAGGGCTGTATAGCCTCCACTTAAACATTTGCAGTAATGAGATGTTCATGCTGGTAGTGAACATCATTTACACTCTTTGAATAGTTCAAACATTCATTTGGAATCTGCCTTTAATCCATTATTCATTGTCCTGAATATCAGAATGAGAGCAAGCAGCTCTTGAGTTCATCTGAATGACAGCCATTCAGGTATTGTATGTGAAGAAAACTATCATATCTCACTCGGTCATAATATCTCAAGCTAAAACATATCCAGGTCCTTTTATTATAAGGCATAGTTTCTAATTCTGTGATCTTGTAATTCCCCTTCTCTAAACCACTTTAAAAAGAATTAAGCACATTTATATGGCTGCCCAACTCACACACAATGACAATGTAGTTGGGTGCATATTTCTGCAAATGTATGGATATATCCTGGTGATTTTATTGAATATACAAGTCTTTGAAAATATTGTTTCCCATAACATAATGCACTTTTGTAACTTACTATCATGGATAAATAAGTTTGTGCTCTGACTTTTCCTTCAGACAGTATCTGGGGCTAAAATAAGTTGTTTCTTAGTCTCCCAACTGCAAAATGAGAATAACAGTGAGGTTTGTAAAACTCTGGAACACTTCTTGCTTAAACCAGGTTGCTCCAAGGCTGTTCCAGTCATTCTAGAAAAAGTCAGCAGTTGTTTCAAGAGATTTGTTTATGGGCCTACAGAGCAGAGATCTCTGTAGTAGCATCTGACTATTGAACTCCATTAGCAAAGAAATCAGCTTGAACTCATTTTTGTTTTTCTTTTATTGATTTGTGTCCATGTTTTGTTGGCTTTTCAGTTGTGCTTTTTAGCTTCCTGGCTTTGTCTTAAAGGTTGTTACCTGTTTAACCTTAAATTCAATAATTTTAATGTATATGTTTGACTTTGAGATTAGATGTTACTTTTTTTTTGGCCCGTTATATCCCTCCCTCCCCATCTTTTAGTTATAACTTGTATTTTTATTGTGATTTTTTATATCTTTCTGTCTGTCTATCATCTATCTATCTATCTATCTCTGCATCTATATCTATGTTTTATTTTGATGTTGTAAGCTGCCTTGCAGTGAGTTGGGCAGCAAAAAATAATAATTAATAAATAAATAATTATAGGGACAGCTTTTATAAGTCATACAAAAAAGAAAACTTATTGTCTGTGTGACACCTGAAATCGTACCTGGCCTAGGAAACTGAAGTCAGTTTTTTGTGTTTCTTGTCTTTCTAACGTACATCACCAGGTGGACAATCATAGAGACAGAGGAGCAGAATAATTATAGACTGAAAAAAAAAAAAAAGCACAGAGAATCCTTCTCAAAAAGCTGCCCTTAAGGCAGGATTGCTCCAAAATCACCTGAGTTTTCCATTAGCGCACATCCCTGACACATTAGCACACAGCTCCTTAGGGCTTAATGCGCTTCGCTGCCTTTTAAGAGGATGCAAATGAGGTTGTTGAGAGGCAATTAATGATAGGAGAATGAAGTGAAGAGACACCAGAGCTCTGGGGTTTTTTCTTGATGTTTAGTGGAAGCTGTAAGCCCCTATATTCGTGCTTCTTTCAGGTATGCAGGAGAAAAGTTACAACATTGAGAGTCATCAAGTATGACTCTTTAAGCAGCAACCAGACCTGTCATTTGTACTCTATTATGCTGGCTGTTCCTAGCCAATCTGGATCACCCTTCTCCAGGGTGAAAATGCCTCCATCCTTTGGATTTCTGTCCCAGAATTCTCAACCATGACCAGGATGTCTGGGAAATTCTGGCACCTGAAATCAATATAAAGGGAGATACACCCAGGTCATGAAAGTCTGTTCTGGGCACTGGAGTCAAAAGAGAACAGGGGAGAGATGTGTTCTAGGACCAACATTCTTCATACTATACATAAATGACCTTTGCGATCATATTATAAGCAACTGCATTCTCTTCGCCAATGATGTAAAACTATTTAACACCACCGACGATGCTGCTACCCTTCCAAAAGACCTTGACTTTGTGTCAGAATGGTCAAACAATTGGCAACTCCAAATCTCAACGAACAAATGCTCTGTCTTACACATTGGCAAAAAGAACCAGAACACAAAATACAAGATGAGCGGACACGACCTTGTAGACGACCTTAGCTCTGTCAAGGACCTTGGAGTACTCATATCTAATGATCTAAGTGCCAAACCCCACTGTAACAACATTGCCAAAAAGGCATTAGGAGTTATAAACCTAATCTTGCGTAGCTTCTTCTCCGGTAATATCACACTAACCAGAGCATACAAAACATTTGCTAGACCAATTCTTGAATACAGCTCATCTGTCTGGAACCCGCACTACATATCGGATATTAATACAATTGAACGTCTCCAGAAATATTTCACAAGAAGAGTCCTCCACTCCACTGCTCACAACAAAATACCTTATGCTACCAGACTTGAAATTCTAGGCTTAGAAAACTAGAACTACACCCCCTTCGGTCTGACCTAAGCATAACTCATAAAATTATCTGCTACAATGTCCTACCTGTCAATGACTTCTTCAGCTTCAACCACAACAATACACGAGCACACAATAGATACAAACTTAAAGTGAACTGCTCCAAACTCAATTGCAGAAAATACGACTTCAGCAACAGAGTGGTCAATGTGTGGAATGCACTACCTAACTCTGTGGTTTCATCCCAAAAGCCCCCAAATTTTAACCTAAGACTGTCTACTGTTGACTTCACCCCATTCCTAAGAGGTCTGTAAGGGGTGTGCATAAGAGCACCATCATGCCTACCATCCCTGTCCTAATGTTTCCTCTATTCATATCTATTTTATGTATTCAATTCATGCTTATACTTATATATATTACCTAATACGTTCTTGGCAAATAAATAAAATAAAATAAAATAAAATAAAATAAAATAAAATAAAATAAAATAAAATAAAATATGACACTACCTTGGACTTAAGGCCAAGACATAGTATTATGTCTTCAGATTCACTTCTGAATGGTCATGAATGGCAACTGATGATCATAAATGACCTCTCAAATAACTTTGTGTGTAGTTGACTCATCTCTAGAGATACTATAATATGTAATATCAAAATAAAATATATTTCTTTTAACAATTCTTAAATTAGAAAAAATAAATAGTGCTTTTCACGTGGACTGGATTCCAGCCAGATCGCTCAGGATCCTCAGAGGGGATGAAATATGATCGGGGGGAGGCGGAGGCGTCTACAGGCCATGGAGGCGGAGGGAAGTACTGTGCACTACTGGACATTTCCCTTAAAATAAAGCACTAGAAAAAGCAAGAAGCTTGGGGAAAGAAAAATAATAAAAACAATAATGTTGACAGATTTTGCTGTATGAAAACGTTCAACCTTTCTAGTAAAGATAGCTCTAAAAGGTATGAGACATAGTTGACACAGCTGAAAGAGTATTCCTTCTCTGCCAAATAGCCAATGAACTGCTGAGATTAACCTGCAACAAACTGAAACATGTCACTCAAAATGAATGCACGTGCTGAAGGTTGACAGAAAAGTACACAGAAAAGTGTACTTCAGAAGTGAAACAGAAAAATGGGCCTTGAGATTGCTTTGATAGGAGAATGTACAGAAGGCAAAGTCAGCAATTTCTCTTCTCCAGAAATGGTTGTCAACATTTTCTTAAGGGGGCGGGGGGGGGGAGCAATAAATCAATGTGGATATCTCAAGCTGTTGTGGGATAGCTAATATTTCAATAACTATTCTCATTGCCACACACATCTACAGTATATACACATACACACACAAGATTCTGTAGCAATAATTTAAAAAATAGGCTTGAGATACTGTTCTCAATATGTTCCTCTAGAGCTCTCATTCTTTCTCATGTTCTTACATACTCCTATCTTAACTTGTAATTTATCCATTTCTTTTTTTATTTCCCAACATACCCCTGTTATCTTGCACTTTAAAATGCAATTTCATCAAGGACCACTTGCTAGAAGTTAAACTCAGCTAAGAGCAAGTAGTGGAGAAAAGTTCAACCAGGTCATAAATTTATCAGAAATAAACAAATATCTCTTGAGGAAAGCAAAATTCACTAACATTTATCAGGAAAAAAACTAAGTAGAAGTAGAATTGTTATACATCTCAATAAGCCGATATATTTATAAAGGCATCAAGGAGTCATTTAATTCTTAAGGATTCTTAAACAACAAGATAACTCAAAATGTATTCAATTCATCTTTAAAGCAAAATGATATTGCAGCTGATCTCTTCCTAGCCAGCAGTTCACTGTTTGAAAATGAGCATTCTGGAAGGCTCTTCTCAGTTTCCATCCATTAAACTACACTGAGGCCAATATGAAATGAGAAAAGATTATGTTCCTATAGGACTGCCTGCAGTTGAGAAGCCATGCCCTCTCAATCAATTTTCCCATTCACAGATAGCTGACCAATACTGTAATTGCCCATACTCAAAAAAATCAAATGGGATTCTTCGTAAGAAAAAAAAAAGTCTAGTAATTGTTCCCTTGAAACATGAAACTTCTTAGGTTCCCTTAGACATTTGTGAAATTATCTAAGCTCTTTCAAGCTCCTAGGTAAAAATTATAAATTATGCTGTCAAGATCAAGAGGAGAACGTTATAAGCAGTGTTCTCCACAATTTAGTCATATTCTTGGATGTTACAAATTGAATTTGCTCCAATTCCACTAGCTTAGAGTATAAATATGGTTATTCACTCATTTGACCAAATATATATTGGTTCTTTTATATCAGGTCACCATACATACCATCACACGTGACTTTGAAAATCTGAAATTTATTTTAAGGTTTTGTTATTATTTATGGTGGAATTATAGTAGACTCTGCTGCGGAAAAAAGACAAGAGTTGACTTGTCAGTTGACTTGTCAGACTTATCTAATTTGATTCCTAAATTAGCTGTTACTCACTTCTAATTAATGTTATTCAATTTAGAGTTCTGCAAATAAAAATGCATCAACTTCTACACTGCCAGTTGTGTTAGTTTCTATGATGGGCAAGCTGAATTTATTTTTTTAAGAATCTAGATAATATTAAATTAGATTGTGCCATAAAAATCTCAGAACATCACTACAATTTAAGCCTACACAAGATGCAAGATAATACATGTATCCCACCTTAATTTGGCAGAGAGGCATCCACATTGAAGATCATGCACAGAATAAATCACATGTAACAGTAACAGAGTTGGAAGGGACCTTGGAGGTCATCTAGTCCAACCCTCTGCTCACGCAGGAGACCTGTACTAGGGATTTGAACCGTCGAACTGCTGACCTTTCTGATCGACAAGCTCAGTGTCTTAGCCACTGAGCCACCTAGTATGTATCTACTATTGACTTGCATCAATTATGAGAGAAAAATCCAGTGGCGTGGGGTTTTGTGATATGAATTTAAGTGAAAAATAAAGTATTTATTCTCTTCAAGGCCTTTCAGTTTGTTTCTCTTTCAGCATAGTAGAATATTTTTTCATTTATTTTACCATATTAGAATATTAAGTTTTATTTTCCATCCAAAGGATGTATTCAGTACACAAACTCCCCTTAAATGGGTAAACAGCTGAGAGTACTCAAGAGAGAAATTCTTTAAAAAAAAAAATAGCCAGAATGGGAGCTTCTCCTTCTACTGGCTGCTCCAGGAGCAGCCTGAGACTCTGCTTTCCTTGACAAAGCACTTTATCATTGCAGCACAGGGGACGTGCACGGCACCGGGGGATCTGTGCAGCTACTGTCCCACCCCTCCTCAGCCTTGGCCATGCCGTGAGGCTCCAACTCAAGGAGAAGACTGAGGAAGTGGGGGGGAGTCCAGACTGCAGCTACCTCGAGCGAGACGCAGGGCTTCAAGAGTCTGAGTGGTTGGAGAAGCAGCAGAAACAGCAGCCAAGGCTGTGCTTTCAGTGGGTAAGAAATGCTGCCTTTGCCGCGAGGAACTTTGGAGAAAGAGGTTGGGGGCAGGCTGTGGCTGTTCTCGCCGGCTAAGAGACAGGCTGCTCCCACAAGTAAAAAAAAGAAAAAGTAAAAAAAAAGAGTTGGCCACACCCACCCAGTCACATTACTCCCTCACAAGGCATGCCCACAAAATAAGCCATGCCCACAGAACTGGTAGTAAAAAAATTTAAACCCCACCCCTGACAGGGCGGTGATGGCGGCAGCAGGTTTAAGAAGGGGAGCATGGCTCCAGTAAGTTTCGCTACAAGAAGCCCTCAGCTGCTGCATCTTTCAGCACAAGATGTGCCTCCAGGAGCACCAAAAAAAAGAGGCTGTTGCTGCAGGCATCTTGCAACAGGGGAAAATAAGCAGAATAGAAAATAGAAATTAATTTTTTTTTCTATTGGGTTCTGTGGGCGTGGGTTGGTGGGATCGGGGGTCAGGTGACTTAG
>JANHZT010002345.1:316479-327415 GCA_032468215.1 Stegonotus admiraltiensis
TTGTAGAAAAAATGCTTTTAAAAGTTAAAAAAAAAGTTGGCCATGCCCACCCAGTCACATTACCCCCCACCAAGCCATGCCCACAAAATAAGCCACAACCACAGAACCGGTAGTAAAAAAATTTAGAACCCACCCATGCTTATGTTTGTTTTTTTACCCATGACTCGTTGCTGCATCCTCCATGGTCACATGATCAAAATTCAGACACTTGGCAACTAACTCATATTTATGACGGTTGCAGTATCCTGGGGGGGGAGGGGAGGTCACGTAATCAACTTTGGCAACCTTCTGACAAGCAAAGTCAATGGGGAAACCAGATTCAACTGTGTTACTAACTGAACAACTGCAGTGTTCACTTAACAACTGTGGCAAGAAGAGTTGTCAGATGGGGCAAAACTCAACGCTAAGCAAGAGAAATGTGGGGTTCAGTTGCGATCGTAAGTCGAGGACTACCTGTAATTCAGTGGTGAAATGTAAAATTTGTTACTACCGGTTCTGTGGGCGTGGCTTGGTGGGGAGGGAGTAATGTGACTGAGTGGGCGTGGCCAACTTTAAAAAAAAACACTTTTAAAAGCATTTTTTCTACAGCTTCTTTGGCTGAAGAGGTTGTAAAAAAAAAGGCTTTTAAAAGCCTCTGACAATCAGGCGACTCAGGCTATTAAACCTGTTGAAGGGACACAGTGGCTCAGTCTTTTCGTGGGAGTGGAGGACAATGGCTTGGTCTGTGGCGCCAAGTGCGACCACAAGGAAGAAGACCGAATTTGCCTGCTGACAGATTCTCTTTTAAAAACCTTCAAGCCCCAGGTTTTCCCTACCGCCTACATGCTCAGCTTCATCCCAGTTATCAAAGCAGAAGACACGGGCATCATTCTCAAAGTCATCCGGCTGAGCGTCCATCCTCCCAAGCCCCATGCAGAACCTCTCCTGTATGAATACCGGCCACATGACCATGGAGACGTCTTCGGACAGCGCTGGCTCTTCGGCTTTCAAACGGAGACGAGCACCGCCCCCTAGAGTCAGGAAAGACTAGCACATATGTGCAAGGGGAACCTTTACCTATTAAACCTGTGTATTAGTTGAGGCCAAAGTGGGCATCTTGACCCAGTCGATTGTTAGTTGGGCAACAAATGTATTATACTGCATTCCAGAGAGGGTAGGAAAAAATTCTGAGGGGAAACATCCTTTTTCATTTTCCCAGGTGAAAAAAGATCAGCCCGGAGGTGATGGGAAAGTATTTCCCTGCCTGAGTCTTTGGCCGGAGTCCCTCCTCGAAGGTAAGCAAGATGAACAAATGTTCTGACCTCTAGTAAGGCAAATTCCTATATATACCCCGTGCTTATTTCCTTCTCCATTCAGGCTTTGTAGCCCAAATTTCCTCTTATTCTATGACGAAAGTTTTCCTGTTCAAGTGTTTGGTTTTTCCTGTATTGGAGCATGGGGGAAAAAAAACTGAAATAAAAAAGCTGGGATTTCTAATCTGAGTTTGCAGGGTTTTGACTGAAGCCAGCAGGGTGTCTCTGAAAGGCCCCTGTGGCCCCCAAAGACAACCAGATGGGCTCGTGTTGACACACTAACTCTGCATAACCTCCAGTGTTTGGATGACTGAGCAGGAATGAATTTTTAGCTGAATGAACCCAATTGCCTGAGTTCAACCCAGCCTAATATGTTGCACACAGGTCGTAGTCCTTGACTTACAACCATTTGTTTAAGAGTCCATTGGAAATTACAATGGCGCTGAAAAGTTTTGGTCTTCACCCTTACAACCATTGCAACATGCCTACGGTCACATGATCTCCCTTACTTGGCAACCAACATGGATTTTCGATGGTTGCAGCATCCATGATCACCGTTTAGGAGTTTCCCAGCCAACTTCAGACCAGCAGACTGACTCAAGCTGGATTTGCTTAATGACCATACGATTCACTTAAGAACTGCGCCGATTCGCTTAACACACCCCCTTGGCGAAAAGATTGCAAAAGCAGGCGTGACTCACTTAACAATGGAAAGTCTGGTCCCAACTGGGGTTGTAACTCGAGGACCAACTGTACTATACTGCAGGAAATTTGAGAAGGGGAATTAAAAATGGTAGGGCTGAAAAATGGGCAAAAACCTGGACAGAAGGACACTGAGATAAGGGGCATAATCAGGGGTGGGCTTCAAAAATTTTAGAAAGATATTCTCTGCCCAGTTGCTGGGTGGGTGTGGCCATGGTAGGCGTGGCCTAGTCGGCCTCCTGCACCACAGTGGGGGGGGCGCTTTTGTCCTCCCTGGGCTCCGGAGGCTTTCCTCAAATCTCCAGGAGGGCAAAAACAGCCTCCCCAGGCTCCAGAGGCCCTCTGGAGGCTGGAAACAGGCCTGTTTCCGGCCTTCCTGAACTTATGGTAGACCCATTTTTCGCCCTCCCCGAGACTCCATGCACACCCTGCACTTACCTGCATCCAAAACGGGCCATGTGGGGACTCCTAGGAGGGGTGTGGTGGGTGGGGCCAGGCAGGAGTGGGGTTTGGGGGTCCTCTGAACTGCTAGAGATTCTCCTGAACCCCTGCAAACCCCAAACAACCCACCCCTTGGTTGGAACGGATCTTGAAGTTCTTCTAGTCCAATTCCCTGCCCATGAATGATCCTACATCATTCCAGACAAACGGCTATCCAATCTCTTCTTGAAACTCTCCAATGATGGAGTACCCATAATTTCTACAGTCAAGTCATTCTACCAGTTAATTGTTCTCACTCTCAGGACATTTCTCCTTCGTTCCAGGTTGGACCTCTCTTTACTGATCTTCCACCCATTGCTTCTTGTCTGCCCTCGGATGTTTTGTAGAATAGATCGACCTCCCTCCCTTTCTCTGTGACAATCACTCAAGGACCTGCTTTTTAAAAAATATGTCCTTTCTATCCTACCTACATATGTAGGTTTCTGCACTACTATTCAGAAAAGCATTTCTTCTTTTTTTTAAGCCCAGTAGAGTTAAAGCTATGTTATAACATGTGTGCATGTGTTGCGTTATTAAAATATGGTAGGGAAGTCATTCAAATCACTTTTGTCCTACACACAGACGCATAAAAACACTTTCCCTGTTGCTAGGTAAAATATTAGTATAGTTTTAAACTCTAACCACATCCTCAAATCATCCTCAGCTATATTTTGTGTTCCTACAACACATCCAATCAGATCAATTGCAAATGTATGCAGCTGTACAGTATTTGCATAGGATACTAGTCTTAACCATGGTTATTTTTTTGTGGCTTTGCAGTTTACAGTGTAATTTAGACAAGAGGGTTTCCTCAATAACTAAATTAAGAATATTGGGTAAACACCAGCCTCATACAATTTGGTTAGACTTAGGATATTGTATGAGTCCATCTGTGTTGGGAAGGGAATGAGTTTTCACTGCAATTGGCTGGGTTGAATTATGGCCCCAATCATTAGCCTTGTCTTCCTTTGGAGCCCTTGAAGGCCTCCTATAATCCTCAATTCAGGATATTTACCCATGTAGAACTTAAATGATGGTGGGAACCTCAAGCTCTCATGAAATGATTGTGGATCCCTTCTTAATTCCTTCTCTACTTCTCTACTGTCCTTAGCACAGGATGGGCGACTGGGGCTTCCTGGAGAAGTTACTGGACCAGGTGCAGGAGCATTCAACAGTCATCGGCAAGATCTGGTTGACAGTCCTGTTCATCTTCCGAATCTTGATCCTGGGTCTAGCTGGGGAGTCCGTTTGGGGGGATGAGCAGTCTGATTTTGTGTGCAATACCAAGCAACCTGGCTGTACCAACGTCTGCTATGACAATGCCTTCCCTATTTCCCATATTCGTTACTGGGTGCTGCAGTTCCTCTTCGTCAGCACCCCAACTTTGGTCTATCTGGGACATGTCATCTATCTCTCCCGACAAGAGGAGAAGCTAAAGGAACAGGAGAGTGAACTCCGGGCACTGCAAGCCAAAGATTACAAGGCAACAGCTATGTTGATGGCAGTGGAGAAGAAGATGGCCAAGATCTGTGTGGCTGAAGATGGCCGAATTAAAATCCGTGGGCCTCTGATGTGGACCTATGTCATCAGCGTGATCTTCAAGACCATCTTTGAGGCAGGCTTTCTTCTTGGCCAGTGGTACCTATATGGCTTTGTCATGCATGCTAACTATGTGTGCCAAGGTTCTCCATGCCCACACCATGTGGACTGTTTTATGTCCCGTCCCACTGAAAAAACCATCTTCATCCTTTTCATGCTGGTAATGGGATTGATTTCCCTTGTCCTCAACATTCTGGAGCTTCTCCATCTCTTTTGCAAGCACCTGGTCAAAAGGGTTAAGGAAAGTGACTGTTGCTCCCCATCGTCTGCTCCCCCTCTACCCTTCGATGGCAACAGCATTGGTAAAATGCCAACAGGGCCTTATCCACCAGATAAACCCTATTTCTACCTCCCCATGTCAGACAGGCATGCTCCACCATACCAGGGATACAACAAGCTCTCTAGTGAGCAGAACTGGGCCAACTACAACACAGAAGAAACCCTGGCCTTGCAAAACCAGATTAGTCCTCCTGATCTCTTTGCAACAGGAGCCCCTGAACTGCATCTCTCTCCGGAAAGGCAGTCCAGCCGCCCAAGTAGCAGTGCTTCTAAAAAACAGTATGTCTAGCAAGCAGCCATTTGAAGTGTAAGTTCCATGGGGGCTTCCTTGAGAGCAGCCAGGTTTCTCTCAAGGGTCTCTTCACGTGGAAGGCTCCAATATGATTCCTTACCATGGAAGAAAGAGGCTGGGCCTCAGGATTCTTCCCAGGTGCTTCCCACTTTTTTGCCACAGTATTCTACTGCCCAGGTGAAAACCAGGACTTGAAGATGGACGCAGACTGAACTTGTGGATCCACCAAAGGTGTAAAAAAAACGACACATAGAACAATCTCATAGAAGCCATTGAAGTGGCTGGTTAATGGGCATTTTAAGATGGAGTGCTAAATGTTGGTTCCTGGGGAAAAACATAAGTAGTTGGGTCTGTACTTTGAGGTGTCTTGTGCCTTGCAGATCAGAAAACAGCCACTGGACCACAAAGAGAGGAGGGTAGGTAGAAGAGACACCAGCTTGGACTATCCAAACTGAGTTTCAAATTTTGGAAGTAAATGCAAGCTGAAAAGGAGAAGGCAGAATAAACTCAAGGAGAAACTTCAGGTATGTCACCTTTTTAGGAATGGACCTGTGAACAGGTTGAGGAAAGTCATTTATCAAGCAGATTTGTTTTCATGTTGCAGTTGTTAAACCTCTGAGCAACTTACTTATTAAATACTGCAGTACATCTACCGTTTGCATATTGTTCCAAGTAGGCATTAGGGAGAATAATTGCTGTTGCTGATGTTATCTTATTAAATATGACTCCTATTTAAGTATAGAGCTGATATGACTTCGGTCCTCTGGGTTACTTTAGCCTTCCGTAACAGAGTAGAAAAGCACAGTTTCTAATCTCACCATATTTGAAACTCCAATTTCTGTCTTCCATTGATACTGGGTGAACCTTTGGTCTGCCAAGGGTGCTCTGCATTTTTTTTCCCTTGGAGAACTTGGAGAAATTGAATCAAAACTGTTCACTGTGTAAATTAACTCCCCTTTCTCAGTCTCCTTGGTGATGTAATTCCATCTCTCATTCCATCAGGACACTTTTTTAGAGATTGGCCTTCCACAAGCTAAATGCCCTTCAACCAGTTGGGGTTACAGATCCCCAAGTTTCCAGCCATACTGGTTTGGGATGCTGGCCACTGAGCACATCTTCCAGCACATCTGGAAGATACCGAATTATGAAAAGCTGCAGCAGGCACACATTTCTCTTGGTTTTAAATGGATCAGAACCTCATCAGAACTTCATTCTGATGGTTCTGTGAAGCCACATTCCTTCGTAGACAAAAGACTATTGTGTTATCTGAACTTTACTTGTTATAAATTGTCCATTGATGATACTCTCTAAATATTGAAAGCTATTTGGCCTTGTCCAGCGTAGCTGCTCACCCATCCTTCTCATTGCAATCATTATTTGTACAGGGCTCTGCCAAACAGAGATTACTCCTGGATGTTTGCGGTCAATATTGTGTTATATGTGTATCCTTATGCATCGTTGCAGTGGTCAGTCTCTCTCCTGGCTTCCTATTTGTACCTTCTTCTTTTTATTATTATTATGTGTTCTAATTCTTTCACATCATATGACTGTAAGCACAAGCCGGATCCCTCCGTGTTAAAACCACAATCTCTCCTGCAATGGGAAAGTAATGTGAATTTTTTTTTAACGCTCATATGTCAGCCTTTTCAGGAAAAAGTTCCTGCCTCTCTCTGGATTAAATCAAAGGAGCAGGGTAGTTTGAGGGGTTTTGTGTTTGGAACTGCAAAAATACATGCTCTGGAAACTGGCTTTTGCTGCTGCAGGTGAGAAGCTTGTGATGGTTATAAAAATAGGATGCCTCTCCAGCTTCAATCAAGAGCAAACTGTGATACGAAGAGATAGGGGGGCAAGGACCATTTTTACCCCCATCTCTACGGAACTGTTTCTGATAACCAAGCTGTGAAAAGGAGATGGTTAGATGTAGAGAGCTCACCTGTGTGCCTTTGATGGAGATGTCTCAGATCAACATGGCCATTAAGAAGCTGGCTTCATATTCCCAGTCCATAACCAACGTTCACACTTGCAGGGTGCAAGACGGAGGGCTATGGGTATGCACTCTGTGTTTGTGTCCTGGTTTGTTTGGTTTTTTATATATATATATAAATAAAAAGAATTTTTTTATATAAATAAAATGAAAAATCAGCAAGACTGTTCTGTGGGTCAATAGTACACGTTGCAGCCGATATAAAATTGGCCTGATGAATGCTTCCATTCCATTACAAGATTCAAACCACTGGACACAATGATTAAATAATGGAGATTTAACCAAGTCGCTTATAATGAACATACTTGTATTTGCAGAGCTCCAGAGATAGAGGACATAAGACATGTCTTTTGAGTGTCAATTATATAAGAAAGAGAACCGTATCTTGGATCGCACATTAGATAAACAACCTATTTGGATCCTTATATTTAAACAATATATTTCATGTGGTGCCAGAATTCACACACTGCATATATAACACAGCCCTTCATTTGAATAAAACGGTTCCATTGAGATCTGCATGTGTGGGTTTCATTGGGGTAAATTGTAGGGATGACTCAGAAATATGATTTGCATTCTTTATTCTTTCACAGAATTACTGGGTTGGAAGGGACCTTGGAGGTCTTCTAGTCCAACCTCCTGCTCAAGCAGGAAACCCTATACCCATGATGGTGAACCTATGGCACACGTGCCACAGGTGGCACACGGAGCCTCCTCTGCATGCACGTGAGCCATTGCCCAGCTCAGTTGCATCGCGCATGCACGCGCACCTCCCATCGGTCAGCTAATTTTCAGGTCTCTGGCGCAGGGGTGGGGTGCATGCGGGAAACACGTGCATGCATAGGGGTCTTGTGTGCATGTGCAGGGGGGCAGGAAGCATGGGGGGAGTGGTGCGCTCCCCCCGTGCCAAAACAGGAAGGCTTCAGGGAGACCTGCCAGACCCAAAACAGGCAACAGGGGGCGCGTTGTGCCCCCATACAACCCATTTTTGGTCCCAAAAGGCTTCAGGGAGGTCTCTCAGGCCTAAAACAGGCTGTGGGGGTCACGCATGGATGTGTGGGGGTCCAGGGGGAGCGTGAGGGGTTGGGGGAAATGTGGGGGAGCACAAGCCCATGCATGGGGCACTGCATTATGGGTGTGGGCTTTTATTAATCTGTGTTTTATATTCTGTACCGTATTTGGTATGACCATGAGCTAATCAACAATAGAGTTATTTCACTTTCATTCCACACATGATCTCCAGTCCACAATGAGTTGTGGAACACTTACTCACAGCCCCAAAGTCCTGTCTCAAAATGCTATCCGGTCTTCCTGGCAACCTCAGGCATCCGGTGTGAATAACACATGAGTATCTGCAAGGGAGGGGAAAAGCAAATGACAAAACATGAATGACTACATCATGCTAACAATATGACTCATGTATGTATGTGTATCAGACATGGGGCTGTGATTACGCAAGGGTGGCATTTGAGGATGCTAGTCTGCATTTCATTGTGGCTTGCTGTCAACCCCTCTAGTCTACAGTGATTATTGTAACAAATCATCTTTTAAAAACAAAACTAATAATCATCCTTACCCTAACAGTTCAATAGCATAAAATATGGAACATTTAACCAAGTCCCTTATAATGAACATTCAATTCAATTCAATTCAATTCAAATCTTTATTGTCAGTGCACAACATATGTGCAATGAGATTGGTTGAGCTCCCTCAGTGCGCACCCCCCACCCAACACAATACAACTCACTGTGAAGACAGAAAATCCCTAACCCAATAAATCATATTAACAAAACACCCAGTCCTATTGCGCCAGTGCGAACATGTTACACATTGTGCCAGCCCTGCAGTCCGTCATACTACGTAGTTATGATGTTATTTTTCATTCAGGAATCTGATAGCAAGTACTTGTATTTGCAGAGTTCCGGAGATAGAAGACATAATGCATACATTATTTGAATGTCAATTATGTAAGAAAGAGATCATTATCTTGGACTGCACATGAGATGAACAACCTATTGGGATCTTTGTATTAAAGTATATATTTCACGTCTGGTCCGTATTCACAAATTACGTACACTATATAATTCACGTTTTATTTGAATCCCAAATTGCCCTTGTTCTAAACATGATGTACCACAAGTCGTATTTCCATCTCATCAGATAGGAAACTCAGATGACCATATTTAACCGAAGGACTGGCATCCTTTTTCATCATGGCTTGCTTACACCTAACCCTGCCTAGAAGGAGCATCTGTTGAACCTTGGCTATTAACCTGAAATTGATCCTCAATGATTCACTGAGTTGTTATTTCAGTGTTTGAGTTGCTAGAGTGTGTAGTGGATGAAAAAGTGCTATGATTGCAGCTACAATCCTACATCCATTCACTGGAAGAAAGCCTAATTGACATTTATGGGACTCACTTCTGAGTGTTGGAAGAAAATATCCATCTGGGTCAGGGGTGGGTTCGACTTACCTTTACTATCAGTTCGCAATGGGATCGCGTGCACTTGCTTCCCTTGCGCTTGCACCTTGCTTCTGCACATGCGCAGATCGCTGATGATGACATCTGGGGCAGTGGGCAGGGCCTCCCACTGTCTGGTGAACCAGTTCGAACCGGGGGCAATCCACCACTGGTCTGGGTCAGTTCCAAGCAGGAGAAAGACACTACAACCATGGAGGCTGATTGGAAAGAGGGTTTAATGATGAAGCAGAACCATCAAGCATGTGGTCCTGGTGCAGTTGACCATATGGAGTTGAGACAGAGGCAGCGGTGAAATACCCCTGGTTCTATCGGGCTCGCTGAACCAGTAGCGCCAGCAGTGAGAGGCTCTGCCCACCCGCTGGGACGTTATTACATCCCGTTTTTTAACCATTTGTGCATGCATAGCCTGCTCGCGCTCCCACATGGAAGCGCACCCAAACTGGTAGCGTAGGTAAGTGGATTTCACTGCTGGAGAGAGGTCATACCCTCTCTTGGGTTTTGCACTTGAACTTCCTGTTCCTGTGCAAGAACATGTATTCTATTGGCTGTAGTAGGGGTTACAGCTAACTTTGTAGGCTGTGTGAGACCCAGGCTTGGTTGGAGCTTGCTGGGTGATGCAATGTCCCCAGTGATTGTGCCATGTGGTGAGCTCTGCTGCTAGATGGGTTAATCCTATTTGGTCCTGGAGGGTCATGTCTTAATCCCATCACCCTGGAGCTGGAGGTCTTTTGTCTTGTAGATAGGCTGGCCCAGTCTTTCTTAATGGGCACCAAATATCTGCTGGGAGTGGGTGGGCAGGGAGCCGTTTTCTGTCTTTAAAACATGTTTCTTCTTTTATCATCCAGGGAAATATACTATTCCGCCTTTTCAATATTTCTCAATATATTTCATTCTTCTAGGAGAGGGGTGGGTGCTAACTTTTTACACGAGTAAACCTGGGTTGCGCTGCACAGCTAGCTCCAAATCAGAAGGAATCTGGTGGGACCTTTCTGGCTAATATTTTATTAGAAGGCATGAGTTACAGTTCATGTTCCTCCTTGTGTAGAGTTCTGATGTAGATTTAATCTGGGATGAGGCAAAGGATGGGAAGGAAATAGAAGACAGGTGAAGCAAACACAGATTATCTGTGCAAAACATTACAAATATCTTACCAACGGATAGCTCCACTGTGTTTGTTGTCACTTTCTGAGATCACCTGAAGTCTACCTGATGTCTCCCCAAAGCTGATGCCTTTTAGTCAAATTTGTCAGCCTGAAAAGTTTCTATATTATTCCTCCTGATTTTTGGCTACCATACAGTAATACAGCTCTCTTCCAGTGGTGAAATCCTCCCGTTTACCACCAGTTTGCTGCCTGCGCATACGCAGTATGCACCAAACACACACTTTGCATGGAAAAAGGAGGCTTGGGAAGGTAAGTAGAACAGTGAAGAGGGGGAACAGCTGTGATGCGCAATTTAGATTCACTAGAAAACAGAATTTCCTGCTTTCTAGCGATTTTAAATCATGCAGCACAGCTGATCGTCGTAAATACTGGTTTGGATGAATCGGTAGATTTTTTTACTACCAGTTTGCCCGAACTGGTAGTTTTTATTACTACTGGTTCACCTGAACTGGTGTGAACCAGTAGCATTTCACCACTGCTCTCTTCCCAGAACACTACACAAATAATACATTGATTGGATGTTCAAATTACCTTCTATTTTGAATCTTCAGATCCATTTTGGCTGGAAATAGAGGGGGGGGAGTGACCTGTTCTTTGAGGTTTTCTCCTGACTGGATCTATTCTGATGAAGGATTACAGTAGAATTCAGACCATCATCTGTT
>JANHZT010002348.1:93577-107764 GCA_032468215.1 Stegonotus admiraltiensis
TTCAATAAAAAAAAAGTTAATATTCTTCCAACCTCTTATATTTGTATTGCTTCCTGCTGGTGCTCATATACATTTTCCATAGGGCGGGAATGGCAGTCAGGCATGGGAGGCGACCCCGTCAGTTTCTATAGGACCGAGTCTGCCAATCAAATAAATCCTGCCTCTTCCTGTGACTCTCCAGTTTTTTGACTTGGTCAGAAACTGGACGGTCGTGTCTACTTTTGCTCCTTGTTATAGCCTGCTTGCCTTAAGAAATTTAGCCTTACAGCTTTCTGGAAGGATTATTCCAGCGTGATGGGCATTGCCCTATTCCGCTGAGGGCTGCATGGTGGCATTGGACTGCCGGCGGGCAGCTCCAGTGGCAGCACACACATGCTTGCACCGCCGCGCTAGCCTCAATTCAGGCCAAAAGTCATCAGGAGCTGGATCGCTACGTTCTGAGCCCATTAGCACGAGGTTTATTCCACGCCTTTCACTGCTACATTTTCAGCCGGACAGCTAGCGGCTTGTCTTTCTTCTGCTCCCCCCCTCACAGCGCCTATCTTCCCAGTGGACGCCAGGGATCTTTTGGATAATTGCAGAGGCACAGTGAGTAGCAGTTTGTAAACCGCTGGAAATAAGTGGGAGAGTGAAGGGGACTGAGTTATGGTCTAATCAACCGTGGGTCCAGTTTGCAGGGTGGGAAACGCTACCTTGATCTTAGCGGCCATTACAATTTCAAAATGGCGGATGCCAGGAATCATAAGGCTCCCTGCGTGGCCAGTGCTAGGGGAAAGAGAGGCCATGATTCGGACCCTGGAGAGGGGACTTCAGGTTACCACCACTGCCCCAAAGTTGCCAGGTCAATGGAAACTCCCAGACTGGCATATTCCAAGGCCTCTAAGTCATCTTCCTCTTCTAAAGATGAGGATAGGAGGCACAAAGCAATGGAACGGGCCTTTCAAAAGGCTGAAAGGATGGCATCCAAGGAAGCGGGCCCTGTGGCCGCAGCGACTTCTCCACCTCCTTTGCCACCTTCCAATTTGGCCATTTCTCCTGCTCAAGGCCAGGAGGATCAACTCTGTTCCCAGATGTGTCAATCCAGGGTGAAAGTATCAATCTTCCAGATGCTATATCTGTCTTTCTGACAGCAGCTTCTGACAGGCCTCCCCTGACTCCGCCACACCAGTCATCACCCAGGGACACTCAAGGGGGATTCCTTGCGTCCTCTACAGTGGGTCTCAGGCAAGGGGAAGATCAGGCATTGGAGATTTCTCTCGCCCTCACTACCTTAATTTCGGAATCCATTAGACAGGGCATTGCCCAGGGACTCCAACAGAAGGCTTCCTCGGAAGTTTCAAGTTACGTCAGCCATCATAGCCAGTCTTTGCGGTCCTAGCCTATTCAGGGCTCTGGGGAGGTCCATGGGCACACAGCTTCTCCAGATAATGCCAGTCAGGACTCTTGCTCTGACCAGAAGGTTCCCCTGGACCAGGATCTCTCAGAAGATGAGGGTTTGGAGCCCGACCAGCCTTCCTTTGTGGGTTTTTTCAGGCCTCAGATGTTCAGTTCCCTGTTGTTCAAGGCACAAACCACCACGTGTCTGGGGGGAGCCTCTTCATGAGGGGAAGCGGATCCAACCACTATTGACTCCACTACATCCTTGGTTTCAGGAGCCTTCAGTTCAAACAGAAGTAGTCCCTGCTCCCAAACCAAATCTCAGATGTGGTTCAGCGGCAGTGGTCTTTCCCCAGCTCTGGTCTGGTTCCTAACGGTCTGGACAAATGCTTTTACAATATGGCATCTGATTTTGCTAATTTACTTCAGGTTCCTTCTGTAGCTGCTCCAGTGGTGGCTTTAACTCGGCTTCTCCCCTTACGGGACCCCCTGATGAATCCCTCCATCCTGAGGATAAGAAAGCAGAACGCACCCCGATTAAGGGTCACCAGGCTTCTGCTTGGTCAATCCAGGCTTCCTCAGCGGCCTTGTTCTTCAGTCGAGCCTCAATCCTTTGGCTACACCAATTGCAGGAGAGAATCCCCTCTTCCGATTTGAGAGCTCATCAAGACATCAACAAAATCCTGGCTGCGGTAGAATTTTTGGCTGATGCTACCCTCAATGCGGCCAGGTTTTCAGCCAAAGCCATCGGAACTTCTGTCACCTCTCGTCGCCTCTTATGGCTCAGGCAGTGGCAAGCTGACGCCAGGAACAAATGGCGTCTGGCCTCTTCACCATTTTCAGGTGACAAGTTATTTGGTGCATCACTAGAACCCCTGCCGGTCGAAACTAAGGATCACCACAAGATATTACCATCTCTATCACGACACTTGGATTTTTGTCAGCAGAGTTCTTTTCATTCCCACTCCTTCTGGAGCTCCGACACTGGGTTCTACCAACACCGACCACAACGTTTCTTTCAGGACAGAGGCGGTCACCAGCAGGATACTCAGGTTAGACAGGGGTCCCATTTTCCATCTCGTAAGTCCTTCAGAGGAGGGAGAGGCTGTCCCTTCCGATGGTCCTGTTAGATCTCCACCAGACTTCTTAATTGGGGGATGCCTGGTGTTTTTCACAGATCAGTGGGATGCCTCTATCTCTGATTCCTGGGTCAGGGACACCATCCGGTTTGGGTTATCTCTCAAATTTCTTTCCCATCCCCCCCAACTTTTCCTTCGTTGCCCTATATCACATAATAGAACTAAACGGGCTCAAGTTGATTTGGCTATTCAACACCTTTTGACCATCAGGGCTATTCAGGCTGTGCCCCTGGCCCAGCACGGGCAAGGTTTTTATTCCTGATTTTTTTTGGTGCAGAAGTCCTCGGGGGGCTGGAGGGCCATTCTTGATCTTAAGTCCCTTAACTGGCACATAGTCTATCACCACTTCAAGATGCAGTCCCTCCGTACCATTTTACTCTACATTTGCCAAGGGGACCTTTTGTCCTCCATTGATTTAATTGAAGCATATCTTCATGTCCCCATTTGCCCTGATCACTGCAAATTTCTCCATTTTTGTTATAATGGTAAACATTACCAATATAGAGCCCTTCCCTTTGGCCTTTCCTCGGCACCCAGGGTGTTTACAAAGATTATGGCTGCCCTTATTGGTCATATCTGGGCTCTTCCCGTGAGGATACTGTTTTATTTGGATGATATCCTCATCCTTTCATGCTCAGAGGCCCAGACCCACCGAGATCTCCATGGTGCTCTTCAGCAATTACAAGATCACAGTTTTTCAGTAAAATGGGCTAAGAGCCAGTTGCTTCCCTCCACTCGCATCCAACATCTGGGGGCCGTGATAGACACTGTTAGGTGTAAGGTTTATCTAACGCAAGATCGCCAAGCCAGCATTATTGAACTGGCCAGTCGGTTCCAAGCTCAATGCTCGGCATCTCTTCTGGGTTTGTCTCGCCTGCTTGGAAAGATGGTTTCTTCCTTTGGAATCATTCCCTGGTCTCGCCTCCACAGTTGAGAACTACAGTGGCTGCTCCTCCCATTCCAACAGGCTTGCTGAAACACCTCAGTGACAAGGATCGCCCTTCGCCCGAACGTCCTCCAATCTCTGGAGTGGTGGACTTCAGACATGGTGACAAAGGGCAGCAGGTTCCGGGAACCTCACTGTCTTGTCATCATGACAGATGCCAGCCTGTTTGCATGGGGAGCCCATCTCGGCCCCCATCTGGTCCAAGGCCAATGGTCCCAGCAAGAACAGGATCTCAACATAAACGTATTGGAACTATGGGCCATCTACCTTGCTCTCCAGAGCTTTGCCTCTCACCTTCTCAGATGGGATGTTCTGATTCCAACAGACAACATCTCCGCCAACTGACAGGGGGGGTTGTAAACCGACGGGGACCCGCTCAAGAACTCTCATTCAGGAATCCCTCCGTCGGGGCCTTTGGGCGGAAGCTCACCTGGCCTCTCTTCAAGTGGCTCATATATCAGGGACAGTGAATGCCCAGGCAGATGCGCTCAGCTGATCTACAATCGACCAGTCAGAGTGGAGCCTCCACCTGCTCCTGCTCAAGGAACTCTCCGACCACTTTGGCCCTCTCACAGTGGACCTCTTTGCTTCTGGGACCAATCACCAGCTCCCGAGGTTTTTCAGCTGGTTTCCCACTCCGGAGGCAGAAGCAGTGGATGCCTTATGCAGCCCATGGCCTCCTGGGCTTCTTCTTTATGCCTTTCCACCACTGCCACTGCTGTCCAAGGTCATCAGGAAACTATTACAGGAAAAGGCGGAACTCCTTCTCCTGGCACCTCATTGGCCTTGCCATCCATGGTTCGCAGACCTGGTATCTCTGTCAGTGGAGCCTCATTGGAGACTTCCCGATGGCAGGATCATGCTACTTCAGGGGTCTCTGGTTCACCCCGAACCTCAATGCTTCTAGCTAACCACATGGAGATTGAGCAGTTCCTCCTGACAAAGGCTCTCGTCTCCTCAGACATCATCACCATGATTCAGGCTTCCCGCAGGGCCTCTACCGATCGTATCTACAATGCGACGTGGCAATCGTTTTCCACTTGGTGCAGACGGCGGAAACTGGTTCCTACCCCATTATCCACATCTTGGACTTTTTACAGGAGGGGTTCATCTCCGGACTTGCTCCCAATACATCCCGACAGCAGGTGGCTGCTATCTCCTCTATTCTTACGTGTGGCTCATAAGAAACCATTTCTAAACATCCTCTCATTCGAAATTTTCTGAGAGGTGCCACCAATCTTCGCCCTCCTGTCATCCATCAGTTCCCCACGTGGGATCTTAACAAGGTCCTCTTGGCTCTCACCAGGTCTCCCTTTGAGCCTCTGCGGGATGTCTCCCTGAAATCCCTGTCTTTTAAACTGGCCTTTCTTATTGCCATCATGTTCGCTCGCAGGATCTCGGAAATAGTGGCCTTGTCCATCCACCAGGATCTCTGCATCATCCACAGTGACAGGGTGGTCCTCCGACTGGATCCTGCATTCATACCGAAGGTCAACTCCACCTTCCACCAATCACAAGAGATTGTGCTCCCCAACTTTTGTCCTTCTCCCCGCCATTGGCTTGAAAAGGTATGGCACACGTTGGACATTCGTAGAGCTCTCAGGATCTACATCGCCTGGACTTCCACCTTCAGGCGTACTGAAGTGCTCTTCATGTCCTTCCAGTCTGCCTCCATGGGGTCCAAGGTCACGTCCACTGTCCTGGGCTGTTGGATCAGAGCCACCATTTCCTTGGCCTATGAATCCCAAGCCTTACCTGTACCTCGTAACATCACGACTCACTCTACCAGAAGCTCAGCCACTTCGGCGGCCTGGTTCAGGCAAGCTTCATTGAAGGAGGTGTGCCGGGCGGCCACCTGGTCCTCGCCTACTCCATTCGACACTATCGTGTGGACGCCTACGCTTTGGCGGATGCCTCCTTTGGCAGGAGGGTTCTGCAGGGAGTCTGTATGGAGGATTCTGCGAGGGGCCGGCCTTCTCCCTCCCTATAGGTATTTGGACTTTGGTATGTCCCATGCCTGACTGCTGTTCCCGCCCTATGGAGAATGGGCGTTGGCCTTACCTGATACGCCCTTTCTCTTATGGGTGGGCACGGCAGTCAGCCCCACCCTGTGCTGGGCCATCCCCTGCTGTCTATGGGGGGAGGGAGTACTCTCATTTCTTGGTTCTATTTTGTAGACACGTCAGTCTGCGTAGTCATCCTCGTCTCAAAACTGGAGAGTCACAGGAAGAGGCGGGACTTATTTGATTGGCAGACTCGGTCCTATAGAAACTGACGGAGTCACCTCCCATACCTGACTGCCGTGCCCACCCATAAGAGAAAGGGCGTATCAGGTAAGGCCAACGCCCAATCCTTGATTCCTTAACTCAGACTTGCAGATTTCTTTGAGAGCCTGAGAGATATGACTAAATGCTATTTCTTCCTGTATTTGGAATCAAACAGGAAGCTGCTGGCCTATAGAGGATCTCTTCGAATTTTGAAATTGAAAACTGAGTTTCCAGTGAGACTTATATTTGCTGATGATGCTTCCTGCAGTGCCTGGATGACCATATGCACATGGGGGAATTGTTACCAAGCATCTCCCAAATCTATTTGTGAAAAAATATTTATTTATTTAAAAACATTTATTAAATTTATATGCTGCCCATCTAACTATCAAGCAACTTTTAAATTTATGATTGACTTTGGAGTAATTGAGAGTGACAAATATTTTTTGACAGAAGATTCAAGAAAAAAAAAACCCACCCAGGGTTGAAATGTACAGAATTAAATAAAGTGATTTGGAGGCATTAACTTTTAAATTGAGTACAAAATTCCATTGAATTAACTTTGATTGAATCTCCAAATTTGATTATTTGCACAATATATATTTCATGCATTGATCTAGGAGCTATCTACATGGGAGTTTGTACAGGTGACAAAAGAAATACCACCTAGCCATTAAGCCCATTTAACTGGATATATGAGGTAGCCTAAAATTGAGAGTATTGTGTATTTGGTTTGTTCCTTCTGTTTTCCTACTATTAATTACTTCAACTGGAAGCATATATCCATACTTCCAGCTCTGATGTCAGATATCAGTTGTAAGGATCTCCTCCGTGTAAAAAGATGTAGTAATAATGGCCTGTGTTGCCTTCCCAAGTAGAACATAGCATAATAGGGTCAGTGGTGGAATTCAATTTTTTTTACTACTGTTTCTGTGGGTGTGGATTGGTGGACATGATGTGGCTTGGTGGGTGTGGCAGGGGAAGGATACTGCAAAATTTCCATTCCCTCCCCGCTCCTGGAGGAAGGATATTGCAAAATCCTCATTCCCACCCCACTCCAGGGGAAGGATACTGCAAAATTCCCATTCCCTCCCCACTCCTGGGGGAAGGATATTGCAAAATCTCCATTCCCACCCCACTGGGGCCAACTAGAGGTGGTATTTGCCAGTTCTCCGAACTACTCAAAATTTCCACTACCGGTTTTCCAGAACTTGTCAGAAGCTGCTGAATAGCACCCCTGAATAGGGTTGGAGAAGACCTTGGAGGTCTTCTAGTCCAACCTCTGCTCAAGCAGGAGACCCTATATCATTCTAGACAAATGGCTGTCCAATTTCTTTGTAAAAACCTCCAGCGATGGAGCTCCTGCAACTTCTGGAGGCAAGCTGATCCACTGATGAATTGTTCTAACTGACAGGAAATTTCTTCTCAGTTCTAGGTTGGTTTTCTCCTTGATTAGTTTCCATCTATTGCTTTTTGTCCTGCCTTCAGGTGGACAAATTTGAACTATAAGTTGACCCCCCCTCTTCTTTGTGGTGGTTCCCCAGGTATTGGAAACTGCTATCACGTCACCCCAGTTTTTCTTTTTGTCTGAGCCCTGGATTGTATATGAGCAGCAGCAGGAGCAGCAAGCATCTAGAGATTCTAAAGGTAAAGGTAAATGTTCCCCTCACACATATGTGCTAGTCATTCCCAACTCTAGGGGGCGGTGCTCATCTCCGTTGCAAAGCCGAAGAGCCAGCGCTGTCTGAAGATGTCTCCGTGGTCATGTGGCTGACATGACTCAATGCCAGAGGCGCACAGAACGCTGTTACTTTCCCACCAAAGGTGGTCCCTATTTTTCTACTTGCATTTTTTATATGATTTCGAACTGCTAGGTTGGCAGAAGCTGGGACAAGTAACAGGAGCTCACTCCATTACACAGCACTAGGGATTCGAAACGCTGAACTGCTGACCTTTCGATCGACAAACTCAGTGTCTTAGCCACTGAGCCACCACATCCCTAGAGATTCTAGACATACCTAATTACCCTAATCATTCATCATATAGTTTAGCCTCCAGACGCCTTATCCTCTTTGCTGCTCTAGTTTTATTCTGATAACAACTTTAAAGATTTTGAATTACTGTTCCCTATCTGTCATATTATTACCCTCCTACAATAGCCATGTGCTTTAATATCATGTTTATTCTATAAATAAAGTGCCAATAAACCCTATTTATTAAGGAACCATTTTTAATCACTCTGAGCAGTAGGGGTAGGATGGAGAGATTCTTCATGGAACAAATCTCATTTTCAACAGTCTTTACAAAATGAGCCATAAAATTACAATATTCCAAAGTACTTTGTAATTCCAGTGCAGGCAGCTCTTCATCATGGAATCTGAAAGCTCAGAAAATACAAAACTCATTAAATTAAAATAAACCACCAACTGCGAGGAAGAAAAACACATTTGTCAATATCAATTTTGCTTCTGATTATCCTATATATTTATCTGTTATTTTTAAGAATTATGATTTGAGTATCATTCATGCCCAAATGAAAGTATTTACCCTAAATCTTATTTTTTCCATTTCTTATTGAAATTTCTTATTATCCAGTTTTAAGACTGGTGAAAAATAACCGAGCAACAGGCTCTATAGTTATCAAAAGATACACAATTCCAACAACACAACTAAAAATTACTTTATTTTAATCAACACGGTGATACTATTTTTAAAAAGGCAGCACTGGCGAGTTCTTTGAATATTCTGTTTCATGTTTTAAAGTTCTCCAAAATGTACCTATTTACAAATTTTCTTCATGTTCATCTCATTCATATTTTCAATCTCTAATATCTTAAAGCTGCATTAGTTATTAATGTTAAAATAAGACCTTTATTAAGTCTAATTAAATCTAATGTAATAGTGAGCAATTGTATTATTTAGGCATTTCTCCAGCCTCCCCCACCCCCATCCTCCAAATTTAATCAGCCACTCCTTGGCTATTGTTTGTCAGAATTTTACAACTTGGTAGAGTTCAGCCAAATAATTTAAGAATATAATCAGTTGGTTACCAAATTGCCAGTACTACTAAACCCAATCTATGTAAAAACAAAGTTATTCTATATAACAAGGCATCTATAATTTTAAGACGAGGTATTTATTATATGTGATAGAAAGACTGGCAGTTGGCAGCAGACTGTTGAATGTAGAAAGAGAATACAGTAAGGGCTTCAGACAGATGTAACTGAACACCCTAGTAAACAGATCTCTATTATATCTGATCCTACGGGTGTTTTAGTATTCAGTTGAGAAGTAATCCCCCCGCCACACACACACAACACTATGATAACAGAGTATTTCCTTGCAGTTGGTAACCATGGCTTCAGGTTTGCGTGTCTCAGACATTTTTGTTTCAAAGATAAAGTCAAGAGTCTCTTTGAATGAGTCCATACATTTGTGGGTTTTTTTCTAACAGTAATATTTTAAAAATGCTTTCATACAAAAAGAATGCTTTTGGTCAACTTGCCTAGTCAACTCTTTAGAGAGTTGGCCTCTCCTTTAAGAATCTCCTGTTACATTGAAGAGACACTTGTCTTGTTAGTATTTAGACTGTTGGAAAAATGCACTGCTGGGTTGGCATTTTTTTAAAAGGATTAAAAAAGCAACAACAACCCCCCAAACCCCCCCCCCAAGCAGACACAAGTGTTTAGGCAGAACATTAGGCAGAGTATTCCCAGAAGTAACAAGGAGATAAATTGAATAAATGGGTTCCTGAGGCTCAGCCCTCGCTGTTTTGTTCTATTTTAAACTACAGTTGCTTGGACTTTTGAATTTTCTTTTACATTTTGATTATGTTTATCAAGTCAATGTCAACTTAGCGACTACATTCATTCCCCCTCCCCCACTGATCTGTTCGTGTAACGATGCATTCATCATCACTATGACAAGAGTCTGTCCACCTTCTTCTCTTTTTTTCCCCATTTATCCCAGCATCAGAACCTTTTCCAGAGACCTGGCTCTTTTGCCTAGGAAACTAGAATATTAAAAAGAAGCCTTGAAGTAGAATTTTAGGACATTGAAAAGTATGGATGCAGAGGTAGAATGAAAACAAAAATAGCATGATGGACTGAAGTCTGTACCACTGTAGCACAGGACTTCTTAGATAAGTAGGTAAATGTTCATAATTAAAGAGGTTGACAACATTTTTAAAAGGAAATTGATGTATGCTCAGTTATCGTGTCCCAGCTGAAATCCTAAAAGTAGTCATAGCCCAGCTGTCATGTACTAGCTTTGCAAGGGCAGCTGAAAAGAAAGATCTTATTGTTTGTTCTATGCCCACAACATTTTATTTTCACTGCTTTATATTAAATAAACAGCAAATATCACTTTTCCTATCTGCACAGTAAAGACTAATATTTTAATCATCATCATCATTTAACAACCCCATAATCCCTTGCGGGGTAGAATCTGGGCAACTGAATGGAACTAGCAGAGTGTTTGCTGGCCGGATGCCCTTCCTGACACCAGTGCAGAGATTTGTTCAGCAGATATATTCTCATTGTGCCCAGAGAGAGAAATATCTGCCTCTACCTAGGATCGAACCCACAGCCTCTTGATTGTGAGATGAGAGCTCCATCTCTAGGGCATTGCACCACTCCCAAAGACTAGCATTTTAATGTGTGTGAATAATCCAGGTAGGCGCTTTCTATGTCTTCTTTTTGTAAAGATTTGAAGGTCCACAGTCCATTGAAATGGCAGGAAAGCCAACTAGGTTTTCTTGTGTATTTATCTGTTTTTATTCATTTCAATTTGGAGTGGCTGTCTTCTCTACTGGCAACTGTTACAGGAATATCAAAGGAACTCACAGAGCAACAAACACAGTTCAAAAGAAGGTGTTTATCCTACTTCTATATAGAATAGTCTTTGGAGTTGATATGACTGAATTATATCTTTCAGTTTATCCTCTGAATCACTGGCATGCATTTATCATGTCAAAACTAATCCCGGTACCCTGCGTTGTTGGGGAAGATCTTCCTCAGGTTGAAGGAAGAATTTTAAAACATTACACAGCACCAAAGCTGCTGTTTTTCCTGAGCTGTATGGCCCTGTATGTTCTTGAGCTAAACTACTTAGAAATGTGAAGTTAAGTGTATTTCTGGTGAGTCCATTTTTAAAATCATTTTTCTCCCATCAACAGTGAAAGCATTATCTAACATGGCAATTGGACATCATCTGGCTTCTGAATTGGTGCCTGGTAGCTTAATTGTGCCCACTCAATTTTCCCATCGTGCCTCAGAAGTTGCTTCAATGTTTTCTATTAATGCATCAATGCAGATGGACACATTGAATTACATTTTAAAAGCTCAGCAGCCAGCCTCCACCAAGTTAAGGGAATAAGAAAAAAATACAGTATAAAAATACTGTATATATATGAAAACCTAAGTCTCAGATTTGTGTTTGCACTGATCTGTCCTTTTCTTTCAGGTGGACAATGCTGTAGTATTCTTGACACTCGTGTTATCGATTGTAACTTCTTTATCTTCTAGCATTTTAAGAAGCACATTCATCATACCATGTTCTGGAATATCGTCAGTATAAAGGCATTTGAGAGAATGCTCTCTGGAGATCTCCATTGCTCTGATGTTTCCACTTCATTTGCTGTTAGAAAATGAACCATTAAAGTCATTTTTTCCATTTGGCTTGCGACAGATACATGGTCCTGAATAACAGCGTAATGTCTTGTTGAGTTCAGAAATGCAGCAATCTTCTCTTTGACTTTTGTTGCCAGTAACTGTATGATCTCATTCTGACTTGTTTTCCAAGGTAAATAACTTGGTTGGTGAAATATTCCAGATGCTTCTAGAATACAACACCAAACTCAGACATAAGCTCTGTGATTTTAAGGATATTTTCATCTTTTGGCATATGCAGTTCTTCTGAAGTGCTGTGCAAAATTCTAGATTTTGGGTAGAGGCATTTTTGCAATGGGAATGAATATTTTGCCAGTAAATAAATTCCTATGAATTGATTGATCCTATGATTATCTATGGTTGCCTTTAACCTAACTTTCAGTTGAAACTCTTTTCATTCATTGAATGCTCCCTGGTTATTTCCTGGACTGCATGCCATGCCAGATTCTAGCGAGATTTTTTTTTCAGTCTTTTGTTCTTGTAAAACTCAATGTGGCTGGACTCTTAAGACTGGAAGAATAGGGAAAAAGCACAGTATATAACATTTTGGGATTCTGAATAAATAAGTTATGATCTCTCTGCTTTTTCACCATTCAGATTTTCATACGGTAGATGGAACCTTATACTTGCAGTGTTTTTTGAGAACATTAAATTTTCACTGGCAGTAGATCACACAGTGCAAGGATAATCTTCATGTTGCTTGTAGTAACTGGCAATGTTATTGGAACATGATCTGAAATAGCTAAAGTACCGGTCCAGTATAGTACTGTAACTTTACTGTCAATTGACAGTATGAAGTATGGTCAATTGACCATATGAGGAAACAATGGATGTCGGCCACAATAGAATAGAATAGTTTTGTTGGCTTTTGTGCTGAAGTCAGGATGAGAACTCAAGTTTCGTTGCTCTTAATTCAGCTGGTTCTAAGGAAGCAACATAGGCACAAGTGAAATCACTCTGCAGCCACATTTCATTCTATTCTCCCTTCCCTCCTCCAGTATCTATAAATGTATGCTCAAATAATCCATGTCTGCAATTTTCCTGGAGGCATAGTAAAATGCTTGTGTTGGCTTGCATGTTAATATAGTTCCTAGCATATCACAGCTGTGCTCAGGGTGTAAGAACACATTAGAATAAAGTATCTTCTACTAGAAATAGTCCACTGGGATTCCCCCCCCTTTTTGGTGGAAGCTCCACTGAAAAGAAAGAATGTTTTCCTTTAGGCAGTTTTAATTCCATTTAGAGTGCTATTGTCCCATCTTTATTCTTTGACATTCCTGTGATATCTTGAATTTGAAAATCTATGACTTTTTTATTTAGAATCATAATTCATCCTACACAGAAATGCAGCCATATATTACTATTCAAGAAACATCTAAAAACAAACTATATAAAAAAAGATAACTGAGTTAGCATGATAAAAAATGTTGATTTGCAAATTAAATCTCTTCAGTACTATGCTCTTCCGTCTTACCTTAAGTTTCTGAGAATCAGTCCACTAAAATAATGCCTGTGGTACTTTGAAAACTTTTTGACCTTGAACCTCAGTGAGTATCAAGAATCCACAGAAATAGTGTTCTGTATATGCTGAAAATAAGCCTATACATTTTGTTCAAGAACCTCATGGGACAAATGATTATGATGAGGCAGCATCTGTGATTCCCTGCTAGTACAGCATGGAAGAAGAGGCAAAAACAGGTGTATTAAAAATATCTGTTTTGTCAGTGATTCACAACTAGAACAATATAGTAGCAAACAAACGCTAAACAATATTGTATTAATTAGACATAACATCAGTTTTGCTTAAATTGGATGTTCCATTTAGTTTTTAGGGAATGCATTATAGGGAACATTTCAATAATCTAGTTTTAAGGTAACAGATAGTAGTGTGTGAACAATAGTTATATTTGATAGAAAAGAGATAATATTATGAACAGATGGTGGGGTACTGTGGAAAATAGTTTCTGTTGATGCATGAACTTGGTTTGCTAAGTGCATCTGTGTCCCTGAGTCATTCAGGATCAGTGACTTGAGGACAGCTGATGATCAGAACAATGATCCTTCCTAAATCATGGAATCAGTCGGACACAAACTTTTGTGAGATGCATCTTACTTCATGAAATGCTTTTGCCACCATGAACGTGGTTCTCCTCTACAAAGATGAAGTCACCATGGCACTCTGTCCTAATTCTGCTTTGAAAGGTTATATACATTTAGAGCTTGCCAAGCACACATTTTTGCATGACTGGAGATAGATGAAAAAGTGGCAAACCTGTTTATATTGGAATACTGATTGGATCTAATGAAGCACCTCAGTATAATTTTACTTAGCATCTAGGGCAGAAGAACACAGTGTTCTATTTGAGGGGAGATAGCTCTGTCAAAAACAGAACAGATGAGTAAGTCCTTGTTAGGATGCACAGTCAACATAAGCCATACACTCCAGGCCTTGGCCTATCCAGCAAGATTTATATGGTGGAATTTCTGCTACCAATCTTTGATCACTAAGTACATACAAGAAGCACAGCTTCAATGCAGTACCTAGGCCAGTGTTGGCGAACCTTTTTGCCATCACGTGCCAAAAGCAGGAGGAGTGCGGGGGGGTTGCACATGTGAGTGCCCTCACCCATAACCCTGCCCCCGCATATGTGTGCGTGACCCCCCCCATGCTTCCCTCGCTTTTGGCACGTGATGGTACAGCAGGCTTGGTAAGCCCGTTTTTCGCCCTCCCCAGGCTCCAGAGCCTTTCTAGGAGCTTGGGGAGGGTGAAAATGGCCTTCCCCACCCTC
>JANHZT010002348.1:173035-183097 GCA_032468215.1 Stegonotus admiraltiensis
GCTTTTTTTTTTTTTTTCCTTTTAAAAGCATTTTTTCGGCCGAAGAGGTTGTAGAAAAAATGCTTTTAAAAGTTAAAAAAAAAAGCTTCTGATGACTGTGCGGCTCAGCACGGGGGGGCCAGGGATTTTTGCTACTGGTTCTCTGAACCACCCGCCTCCATCGCTACCAGATTGGGCGATCTGGTCTGAACTGGGAGCATTTCACCACTGTTCCCTACCTTGCTGTCATAGATCTCCATGGGACTGAAACTTGTGGCTTCAGTATCTAGCAGTTTACCACCTAACCCATAAAGTAATACATTATTTTCATTGCAGCTATTAGTTGGCTAGTAACCAACTAATCTGTCTGGCTTCACACATCACACAAAGTTATAAATTTAATTTGATTTGGCTTAGAGTGATATGTGAACCAGATTACACTGACCTATTGAAAAAAAAAGAAGCTAGCTATAGCAAACAGTGGTTTAGGTCAAGGGGGAGAGTCGTTGTATCTGAATTGAGCCATGATAATAAGCTCCAAGCAATGGGCCCAGAAATGGGGGAAGAAAAAGATAGAAGATCTACATCTGGGGGTGACTGACTCATTCTTCTTATAACAATTTTATTGTTAGTGTTTGAATTCAATCATTTGAAAAAAGATCAAATTGCAGAGATGTTAGAAGATTAGATTCCTTTTATCATTTCAGTGTAACATGCTGTAAATGGGCACTTTGATTTTTTACAATTATGTTACCCAATAATATTCAAATTCTTTTGCATTGTGTAAAAGAGCTCCTTAGATCTAGCTACAACATGGTGAAAAAGAAGTTAATGTTATTTTTAAAAAGCTGAATAACTTGTTCATACCAATCCTGCTTTTCACGTCCTTCTCATCTAACCTTTAGTGAAAAAGTAGGTAACTTCAGCACTTCCCTACATTAATTAATTTATTCCAACCCCTTTGATATCTAGGTAAAATTATCCTACTATTGCAATCTTGCAGTGAGATTTTCTGTTATTGCCGAGACACTGCTTCATCTTCTTCCCTGGCCACAAAAGCATGTAATTATATTCGGCTCAAATCCAAAGCCTTCTATCAACAGATTACCACTGTGGCATCTCTAATTATATCATTTTTCTTTTCATTTCAGACGAAGTCAGAATTCACAGTTGAATTTTCTGTCAGTGACAGCCAAGGGGTAAGTGTAACATTTGTTCCATGATTTAAATGGAGACTAGGGTAGAGCTGATATAGAGAGGTCACTCTATGGGGAGGAGTGGAAATCTGTCACGATCCCACCCTCTTTCTGAAGGAATCCTCCTAGGGATACAGCAGTATGATTGTCATAAGAGGAGCAGGTGGATATCTCAGGCGTTCGCTCTTCCTGTACAGCAGTTGATGAAACGGTGTGGAAGCCCCACCATCTGTTTCCCTCTCCATTCACATTAAGAAGTGTAAACTTCAGGGAACAAAGGCAGTTCTGGCCTCTGTTTTCTCTCCTATTTGTAAAGCAGAAGCATGGCAGACTATGGGACAACCTGTTGTGTTATATAGATGCTCACACTGTACTCAAGAAATATTGATGCTTAGGTCCGTTAAGTGTAAAGCTGGTGTGATTTACAGATATGGACAGCTTCAAAGCCCCTTGTGAATAAGTCTGGAAATGCTTTGAAAAATATCTCTTATATTTATGGAATATAGATCCACCTTGGGGATATCCACATTTTAAATAGCCATTTTTCCACCAGGGCAACAGAGAAATGTATTTTTTTTTAAATTAGAAAAATGTTCAGTTATGGAGAAAGTTCGGACTTTAAAGCAGCGTTTTTGGATTCTGTTGTCTTTTGCCTGATCTTTTTAATAAATAAGTCCATATAGGTCTCCAGGTCCCCACAAATACATAAGAATAACTTCAAAACAATCCATTCTAAAAATGAAACATGCTCTCTGCTTTTTCTAGCCACCCTGAAAAAATATGCTGCAGTAGACAGTGTGGCAGTTATTCTAATATAATAATATATAAAGTAAATGTCAGAATATCATATTTACTACATACCAAAAGACAAGAATGGGTGAATTTAATTCAGATGACCAGTGGTGGGTTTCAAAAACTTTTGCTACCGGTTTGGTGTGAACTGGCTGAATACCATCTCTGCAGATGACCATCAGGTTGACTGTGGGCAAGAATCCCTCAGAAGAAATGGAGTAGCCTTCATAGTCAATGAAAGAATAGACCAAAAATCAGTGTGCATAAATGTTGAAAACACAAATATGAAGTTCTCTTGCAGCATACATGCTTCAGTTGTGAATAAAATAATTATAGTTGTATACAGTCTCTCTGCTATAAAGAGAGGATCTTTAATATCAGATGATATCAACTTGGAGGAAGATATACCCCACCCTTTAATGAAAAAAATACCACACTAGATATATGGATTCCATGATTTATTTCAATTAAGTTACATTTTAAAAATTGAACTTCTGATGTGTTCAAAGAGGGTTAACTCAACTCATCATATTGAAGAAATAATGAATGATACATAGGAATGACACATTTTAGTTTTTGCTAGAAAGTATGTTAATATGGAACAACTATCACCATTGCAATCCCCAAACCTGAAATTGTGGATCCAGCATTCACAAATCAAAAATTCTTTGAGCAGTTAATTAAGGCTCTCGTTCATAACTGAAAGGAGTTCAAAATAAGATTATACTTCCTAGAATCCGATTTTCCTTTTCACACAGAGATAATTTTCCTACGGTAGTAATGCTTATTAACTTTTTCAACTTTTTCCAATATTATTACCCCTACAATTGAAGAAATTGTTGCAATTACAGTAAATTTGTTCCAAATCATTTTGATTGTAGGTGATAAAGGGGTCCGTGAATATTCAAGTTGGAGATGTCAATGACAACACACCAAGATTTCACAATCAACCATACAGTGTCCGCATCCCTGAGGTATGAATTCATTTACTGTTCTGCTTGGTAGAATTCTCATCTTTCCTTTTCCTCAAGGAATTATTTATTATAATTGGAACCTTCTCTAGCTAACTAAAGGATAATGTTTCTCATATATGATCAGAGAACTGTATGTTCTGTCCCTATGGTCTTAAGTGGAGCAAGTATTCCTATAAAAATCTTGATCATTTTTATACTAAGTAGTCTTACCACAAAATATTATCACATAAACAGGAACCTTCCTGTTTACCGTATTTTTCAGAGTATAAAACACACCTTTTCCCCCTAAAAAGAGGGTGAAAATCTGGGTGTGTCTTATACTCCGAATGTAGCCCGCCCAGCCTCCCAAATGGAGATTTCAGAGACTGAAAGAAGCCTCTAAAAGAAGCTTCAGAAAAAAAGCCTCAGAAAGGCTTTTATCTAAAATAATATGGCAAGCAACAAAAGAGGAATTAGTAAAGGTTCTAACCAAACTATGCTAACAAATCTGGAGAATGACACAATAACCAACAGATCAGAAGAGGTTAATCTACACACTAATACCAAAGAAAGGAGATTGAACAGAGTACAGATAGTCCTTCAGAATAAAAGCCTCTGAAAGAAGCTTCAGAAAAAAAGTCTCCCTAACAGAGCTTCAGAAAAAAAGCCTTTTTTTCTGAAGCTCTGTGTTGGAGGCTTTCAAAGGCAGAAAAAAAGTTTTTTCTGAAACAGACTTTCAGAAGTTTCAGAGGCAGAAAAAAAAGCAAGGCACAGAGCTCACAACTAAGGAAACTGTTGCTAAAATGCACCACTGGGAACAGCTGATTGGGGGTATTCTGGAAGGAGATTCACCCACCAATCAGCTTTTGTCTTATTTTCCTCCCCAAAAACTAAGGTGCGTCTTATGTTCTGGTGCATCTTATACTCTGAAAAATACGGTATTTTCATGCTGCCAAACTGTCTGTGATCTACTTTTTCTCACTCAATCAAAATTCTGTAATTACCGAACACTTGTTTGATATATTTTGTAGATCCTATTGTTCATTATGGTTCTTACTCTGAAAAAATCTCAAAGTTTTTTTTAAGGCTACTGACAATTTCCTATTGAATGCAACAGTGCGGTTTTGGCTTATATAGTCATTGGCCCCTACATTTAAAAGGCAAAAGTAAAAAAAAACACCTCACTATAGCAATAGCACTTGGGCTTATATACCACTTCACAGTGCTTTACAGCCCTCTCTTAAGTGGTTTACAGAGTCAGCATATTGCTCCCAACAATTTGGGCCCTCATTTTACCGACCTCGGAAGGATGGAAGGCTGAGTCAACTTTGAGCTGGTGAGAATCGAACTGCTGGCAGTTGGCAGAATTATCCTGCAATACTGCATTCTAACCACTGCGCCACCTTGGCTCAATTATAATGGCCATCATTTTGAAAAAAATATACTGGAAATATCATTTTGGTGAGTGTTATAAAAATTTGTTTGAAATACATAAATACATGTCCAACAGCTACATTCCTATCGTTCCTTGTGGTAAGAAAATAATTATCCAACAGTTTCTCAAGTTTAGAGTAGAGTCTCAGTTTGATTTCCTGGCTTGGAAGGAATGAGAATCAAGGTGATATTTATGTTGTGTTATATCATCATAGGGATAGACAGCTCACTCAGTGCCATTTTTCTCAAACATGCATTTTTAAGCCTAGCTACCTTTCATCTAAAAATCCTAGTTCGCAATAGAAATTTTTTCCATGCATTTGTTTTAACATGGCACATTGCAGGAAAATAGGCTTTGATCATCATTTTATCTTGAAATGGGTCTTTTTTATGTTAAAGGAGGCCATTTTATAATACTTTGTTGATTTTGACCCAAGAATTATATTACACATTTTGCAGAAGGGAATACTCCAATGAACTGATGCATTTGAATTTGTGTATAAAAAAAATGTGTTGGTTCCCTAAAAGCTGCTAAGTGAAATTTGGAGTTTTATTTGTTTCTAATTCATTTTCAACCTGATGGCATTTGGTGGAAAGATTTTGCTACAGGAGATATGGGAGATTCCATTCTATACCCTACAACGAGCGTCTCTGCATTTGCAGAGCGGCAGAGGTAGAAGACCTGGCTTACATCCTATTTGACTATTGCTTGTATAAAGGGGTGAGAGACAGGTAGCTTGCTCCATATGCCAAATGAATGACCCACTGAGATCCCCATATGAAAACAACTTACTTTATGTGCAGCCAGAACCTGAAAATAACATTTAACACAGCACAGTACTTAAATAAAATGGTTTGGTTGAGATCTGCATACGTGGAACTGATTGGGGTAGATTGTAAGGGTGACACCTAAATATGATTTTATGTCATTTTATTCTATTTTACATATTTATGTATTAAATTATATTGTAGCTTCTCTATTTTACCCTACACTTATTTTAAATTGTTTGTATAAGATTTTATTGGCGATATGTGTTTGCACCTTGTGCTTTGATATGGCCTATAGCAGAGGTCAGCAACCCGCGGCTCTGGAGCCGCATGCGGCTCTTTCATCCCTCTGCTGCGGCTCCCTGTTGCTGGTCGGCTCCACAATTGATACGGCTTTCAGTTAGGACAGGTAGAGGAAAAAGGACTCTGCGCTAGGAGGAGACTATGGTGGGGGAACTGGACTTCCAGTTGGCTCCAGAATTGAATGGGGGCTTTCAGTTAGGAACTTTGTGGCTCTTTTGAGTGTTTAAGGTTGCCAATCCCTGGCCTATAGACTAATCAAAGCTATCATTTTAAACTGTATTTTATTCCAATTTCATTTTAAATTGTATTTTATTCCAATTTCATTTTAAATTGTATTTTATCCAATTCCATTTTAAAATTGTTTTTATCAGATTTTAGTAATAATTTGTGTCTGGAACTCTGCACTTCGATATGGCCCAAGGGCTAATCAATAAAAGTAAACAAATGCTACAAGAGATGTTGGTGATAGTTATCATGGATAGTTATCCATCGACCATTTTTATTGGTCTTTCTCAAGACAGATGAAGTCTACTTCCTCATGGCTACATTTTCACAAAACTGGAGAAAATGTAGAAAATTGCTATCTAAAAGAAAAATAGAACAAGGTTTTACAGATTTCTCCTTCACTACATTTTCATTTTTTAAACTGGTCTATTATTTTTTATGTTTTTGATATAGAAATTGCATTTATATAAAGTTTTGAAATATGATTTTCTTATTACATAGAAATGGGTCCAGGAGGACAGGAGAAGAACTTTTTTAAATCAGTTAAAAATCTAAAACCACCTCAATTACCTGATTGTATGGAGCAGTGGGAAATAAACCAAATCAATAAATTATTATAACACCCTGTGAATTTAACCAAAATTGTTTTTTAAATTATTATTAGAATGTTAGCACATCTTAAACCTAAATGACTATATGTAAAATTTACCAACACTGGAATGTAAAATTGATGACTAAAAGCCAAATCAGATGTCACTTTGGAGGTAGTTTTATATGTTGCTGTTGGTATTTTGGGTTTATATGTTGCTGTTGGTATTTTGGGTTTATAGATCCTGTAGAAAAATCTGCAGCACCATTACTATAGTAAGATCAAGGTGCATTTAAACTTTCCCCCTTTTCCCGTTATTACCATTGGAATTGTCTTTTTCTGCAGACCTGTTATGTGATCCATAAAAGGAAAATGATGAGGCTCCAACCTTAATTGCTCTACCTTCTTGCTAGCATTCCTGATAAGCAGGAGATCTGATTGTAGTTGTCGCAGAATGTTTGGTATGGCTTTGAGACAACTTGAACAAATCATTTTAATAGCTTTGTTTTTCTGAATTCTAGGTCCATTAATCAGAGAAAAGGAGACTTTCTGGTTTCTCTTGCTTCTCAGAATTCAGACTTCTTGGTTCTCTATAGTTTAGCATTCCATTGTTGTATCTCCTTGCCTAATATAGATAGATTATTTTGCCATTCAATCAAGCTAATGAGTGAGCAAGCAGGTGAACTTGTATGTGAGAGTGAGACTATGAAATTGAGCTACCTGTAGTATTTTTAAAAGTAGCAATTATTAATTTATTAATGCTCCATTAATAAATTTACTACTTGACACCCCATTTTGATTAAACTTGAGTCTTTGCTCTACTTTTTGTGTGCATAAGAATCCTTCATCAGCCTTCTTTGGGTAAAATGTGATCCCTGGTGCTTGACTTTATATCAGAAACAGTAAATCCTCTCTTCTAATTATTGTATTTGCTTTTAAAACCATATACTTCCACACTCAAAATACAAAACAACAGACTTGGAAGGGACCTTGTAGTCTTCTAGTCCAATCCCTCATTGAAGCAGGAGAACCTATACCATTCCAGAAAAATAGCTGTCCAGTCTCTTCTTAAAAGCCTCCAGTGATGGAGTACCCACAATTTCTGAAGGCAAGCTCTTCCACTGGTTAATTGTTCTCACTGCTAGGAAGTTTTTCCTTAATTCTAGGTTGCTTCTCTCTTTGTGCAGTTTCCACCCATTGCATCTTGTCCAGCCTTCAGGGGCTTTGGAGAATAGATTGATCCCCTCTTCTCTGACAGCCCCTCAAATAGTGAAAGACTACTATCAAGCAGCCACCACATTTTCCAGACTTCCAAAGAGAGTATGGCTTAATAAGAAGCTGACAGAACGTACAAAGACCCAGGTCTATAGAGCCTGCGTCCTGAGCACACTCTTGTACTGCAGTTAGTCTTGGACCCTTTATATACGGCAGGAGAGAAAGTTGAACACCTTTCATGTGTGCTGTCTCCGATGTATTCTTGGCATCACCTGGCATGACAAAATTCCAAATAGTGCAGTCTTGGAACATGCTGGAATTTCTAGCATGTATACACTATTGAAACAGTGACATCTACACTGGCTTGGGCATGTGGTGAGAATGGCTGATGGTCGGATTCTGAAAGATCTCCTGTATGGAGAATTAGTGCAGGGAAAGTGCCTCAGAAGGAGACTGCAGTTGCGGTATAAGGATATCTGCAAGAGGGATCTAAAGGCTTTGGGAATGGACATTAACAACTGGGAAACCTTGACCTCTGATCGTTCAGCTTGGAGGCTAAAGACGGAGCATGTCCTTCTCCAATTCAAAGAGACACTTGTTCGGCAGGCTGAGGCAAAGAGGCAGTCCCAGAACCAGCAAAATCTGGGGACTGGGCAGGGGACAGAATGTATCCGCCCTCAGTGTGGAAGGGATTGCCACTCTCGAATTGGCCTTTTTAGTCACACTAGATGCTTTTTTAGGACTTCTTTCCAGAGCACAATACCATAGTCTTTTGAGACTGAAGGATGCTAATGACTATCATGTCACCCCCTAGTCCTTCTCTTTGTTAGCCTAGACATATTCAGTTCATGTAACCATATATTTTAGCTTCCAACCCCCTAATTGTCTTTGTTGCTCTCCTCTGCACTCTTTCTAGAGTCTCAACATCTTTTTTGTACCAAAGTGACCCACAACGGATGCAACATTCCAAATGTGGTTTTACCAAAGCAGTATAAAACGGTACAAACACTTCATGGTATCCCTCTGTTGAGGCAGCCTAGGACTGTGTTGGGGTTGTTGTTTTTTTTGTCAACTGCAGCATATCTTCCTCAGAATTGATGTGGGCCATCCTACTAACCTGATAGCTTGCAATACAAATGCTAATTATACTGTATAGACATTTTTTAGAACTTGTGATGGAATTCGGTGTTGTAAGAAGATGAAGCATAGAACTACAAGTGCTACATACATTTTCATTCCTCACAATGTAATGAGAGCTCACATTATCTCAGCTTGCATATTAAGTGTTGTCTGGCAAGGGCAGTGTGATGATGTCCCAGAATATCTAATTACAAAGAACACGTTGAAAAGAGAAAAACAGCAGTAGCAACTTCATGTCTTCTTTCCATCTTGTTTATAGTTAACATCAGGTGTGATAATAAATTGTGGCTCTCCAGAATCCGCCAGGAGAACCTTCACAACCTCTAACACAACTGTTAATATCTGCCCATTGCAGAACAGAAAAATATCTCTCTCTCTCTCTCTCTCTCTCTCTTTTTTTTGTATACGTGATGATTCTTCTTAGTAGGAATCATTGCTTCCTTTTAAGGGTGACTAGCTAGTCTCGTTGTTATATGTTTACTTTGAATATACTTTCAATATTATTATTTACTTTGAATATATCCCCACATAAGCATGGCTCAAACAGGGAATAAAATGTAAGTACTTCTATTTTGCCTGAATTAAATTAAATTCATTCACCTTCTGATCGCACGCACCTCCTCTGCACATGTGCACGGCCTTCTGCGCATGCTCTTTACTTGCGCATTACATCCAGGCGGGTGGGCGGAGCCTCCTGTGGTCACCACTACCAGTTCTCCTGAACCGGACAGAACCAGCTGAATCCCACCTCTGGATATGACTCTGCATATGAGTTTGAATGAACAGGATGCTGAGTTGGCTAAAAACAAGTGATTTGTAGCAAATGTTGACAAACTATTAATGCAGGCATTTTTGTTCACAGATAGCAAAGTTATGCATAAATGACAACATTTATATATCCTGGCTTATTAAAAGTGGGCAAATGGAGAAATTTTAAGATACGGATAGTGGGTACTTGTAGTCTGTTGCGATCAATGAATGTGAAAATGCACATGCCTATTTTGTTACATCAAAGCAGAACTTGGATATGTTAGAAGAAATGTAAAAGTAATTAGAATGAAATAGAAACTAGTTACCTAAGAAGCGAGCGTAGTAAACTATGAACGGAGAAAGTTAATGTTGAATGGGTACTGAAAAGATTTGTGTACAAAAGTGAGTAATTTTCTTTGTATACTATTCATTGCCTTAAATTTTTTTCTCTCATATTACCTACTCTTTTTCTGCACTTTATATAGTTTTCTCTCCCTGTATGTACAGTAGTGGCCAAAATTGTGGAAACCTTTTGGGAAAAGTGTATTTTTGAGAGTTGATGGCTAATAATACCACTTTTTTTTTTTGGAGTTTCAAGATGATCATATGCCACTGCTGGAATGGCTTGGGAATAGCCCAGGCCTTAACCCAATTGAAAATCTATGGAGCCGACTAAAGAAACTTGTTAGTCAGAAGTGACCCAGCAATAAAACCCAGT
>JANHZT010002349.1:33425-44902 GCA_032468215.1 Stegonotus admiraltiensis
AAAAAAAAAAGTTGGCCATGCCCACCCAGTCACATTACCCCCACCACCACCAAGCCACGCCCACAGAACTGGTAGTAACAAATTTTATATTTCACCACTGCCTCAAGCCCACCAAGAAATGGTGTTTTGCTTAGCTCTTGTGATAATCAGAGGTGGTATTCAGCCGGTTCGTACTGGTTTGGGTGAACCGGTAGTGGAGATAGCAGGTGGGCCTGCCTACCCACCCCAGCTCTATACCGTCCTATTTAGGCACGGTTTTGAGGCTGGGTGCATCCGCAGAAGATGCGTGTGCAAGCAAGGCACAGGTGCAGAGGGCCAGTGCATCCGCAGAAGAGGCGCGTGTGTGCAAAGGAAGCATGCATGCACACGGCAATCCGGTTGCAGCAAAATATGAAACCCACTGCTGGTGATAATGTCTTCCTTTTCCATTTGGAAGGCGGAGGAAAGTCATGGTCAATTTTGCTACCAAGTGATCCAGGTAAATTGATGAGTGTATAAAAAGATTTGGATACTGAGAGCAAGATGGGCTTGGCTAATGCTATTAAATATTACTTATTCTCTAGCAATCCACATGTTCGACAGTGGAAACCTTAATGCTCGGTGGTACAGAAACGTGACTGAATATATGCAAATCCTATTGAAAGCTAATACAATTTTGGCTACTCAGATAGATTAGCAGTTGCCACAATTAACAGCGGGTGTAACTAATTATATTAGTAGGTAATCTGTTACTCGGTGGTATGGGGCACATTTAAATGCAAAAGCAGATAGCGCTGTCTTGTGCGGCATTAGTAATATGCTATTACAGGTGGAGGGGCCAGGATAGAACTATGCTGGACTAAAGAGTTACTAATGGACCTTCCAGCACCGAATAAAATAGAATTGGATATCTGCCCATATTAGAAATAGGCAGCAGGGAGATAGGTGAAATGTGGAACACCTGCTTTGGTGGTCTGCAAAGGTGCTTTTGCAAAAGGCAACTGGACTTTGTTTTTCCTTGAAGATGTTTCACTTCTCATCCAAGAAGCTTTAGTAAGCTTTAGTAAGACCATGCCTAGAATACTGCATCCAGTTTTGGTCACCACATTATAAAAAAAAGATGTTGGTCACCACACTATAAAAAAGAGTGCAGGGAAGAGCAACAAAGATGATTAGGGGACTGGAGGCTGAAATATATGAAGAACAGTTGCAGGAACTGGGTATTCCAATATCTGAGGGGCCGCCACAGAGAGGAGGGGGACAAGCTATTTTCCAAAGCACCCGAAGGCCAGACAAGGAATAATGGATGGAAACTAATCAAGGAGAGATTCAACCTAGAAATAAGGAGAAATTTTCTGACAGTGAGAACAACCGACCAATGGAACAGCTCAGGGGTGGGTTCTACTTACCTTTACTACTACGTTCGCAATGGGAGCGTGGACCGGAAGTTGGCAAACGGGCTGTTTTCAGCCTCTGGAGGACCTCTGGGGAAGGGTGGGGAAGGCCATTTTCACCCTCCTCAGATTCCTAGAGAGGTTCTGGAGGCTGGGGGACAGCAAAAAACGGGCCTTCCGGTCCCACTGGAAATTGGCAAATGGGCCATTTCTGGCCTCTGGAGGGTCTCCGGGGGGGGGTGAGGCCGTTTGCACCCTCCCCAGACTCCTAGGAAGGCTCTGGGGCCAGGTGTGAGAGAAAAACCAGCCTTCCCCACCACCACCCCCGAGGCCCTTTGGAGGCAGGAAACGACCTGTTTCCCTACTTCTGGTGGGCTCAGAAGGCCCGAAAATCAGCTGGGTGACGCATGCATGCACGCCGGAGCTGAGCTCACATGCCCACTGATATAGCTACATGTGCCACCATAGGTTTGCCATCACAGCTCTAGGCTCACCGGGCCTAGAACTAGAAAAAGCCCTCCCAAATATAAATGTTCTAAGTTTCCCTCCAAAACAGTTGGGGTCATTTAAAGGTTAGTTTCACTTTAGCACAGTTAACAGTTAGGGTCATCTAAAGGTTAGTTTCACTTTAACACAACTATATACATTCAATACATAACAACAATGTGACTTGGATGACTGAGAATAGAAACCTTCCTTGGTACCACTTATGAGCAGCAGCAGCAGGCCTGGGCTTTTCCACGGGCCTGGAGAACCGGCACCAGAGGAAACAATCTATTTCTCCCTTCTCCCTTGACACCATGACATCCAAAGCATGAAAAGAAGAGGAAGACAGAGGCAAAGGTGTCACCTGCTGTCAGTTCTCCAATCTCACAGCCCTCAGTAGCCTCTGGACAACCTTGAATGTCTTTGGTGCTCTCTGAGCTTGGTTGTTTTCTTGCCCTGTCAATTTTGCAGGTTCAACATTCTGTGAAGCTTGGGGTTCATCCTCTAAATCAGGGGTCCCCAATCCCTGGGCCACAGCCCATTATTGGCTTTGGTTTATTCACAACTGGGTTGTGGGCCGGCACATGTAGCTCAACTCACAGGAACAATGGGCTGGCATGCATGCATGTGTGCACACTGCTTGACCTGCAGTCAAGCTTCATATGCATGCACAAGCACACAAGCTTGCTGCTCACGCAAGTCGAGCTGCACACACATGCAGACCAGTCTGCCACTCATCCACCCCAGTTTCAACCGCTCTGGGCTGCCAAGCCACAAAGGTTGGAGACCACTGCTCTAAATCAAAGGATGACTACATTCCTTTGAACAGGACCAAATAAACCAGGGGTGAAATCCATCAGGTTCTAACAGGTTCTGGAGAACTTGTAGTGGAAATTTTGAGTAGTTCAGAGAACTGGCAAATACCACCTCTGGCTGACCCCAGAGTGGGGTGGGAATGGGGATTTTGCAGTATCCTTCCCCTGCCACACCCACCAAGCCACACCACACCCACCAAGCCACGCCCACAGAACCAGTAGGAAAAAAAATTGGATTTCCCAACTGAAATAAACTACCCTGCACAAGCATCCTGGATTTTAGGCCTCTCAAGTTCAGCTGAGAAATTAAACAGTTCGAGGTTATGGCAGATCCTCAAGGATTTTGTGTGCTAATCCTGGGCTCATTAAAACTGATTATACCAAACATAAACTATGATGGAAAATGATATATGCAACCTCAAAGGATGTTTTGGACTGGGATCTATCCACAAGGGAAAACTGCAATCTGGGTGGATTGACTCCAGTTATGAGATGCTTACATTTTGATCTTCCTTGCTATGTTGGAATGCTTGGCATAAGGATATTTGAGGGGGAAGGAGAGCAGGCAAAACTATCTCAAACTTGTAAGCAAATTGTGATTAATGGGCTTCCCTCAAAAACCTTTTTTTTGAAAAAAAAGCATGCATTTAAAACTATCCTAAAGGAAATCAACCCTGACTGTTCTTTGGTACAACAGATACTGGAGCTGAAGCTCAAATAGTTTGGCCACCAAAGGAGAAGAGAGAACTCATTGAAAAGACCCTGTTGTTGGGAAAAATTGAAGGCGAAAGGGAAGGGGACAGCAATAGCAATAGCACTTAGATTTATATACCACTTTATAATGCTTTACATCCCTCTCTAAACAGTTTACAGAATCAGCATATTAACCCCAACAATCTGGGTCCTCATTTTACTGACCTCAGAAAGATGGAAAGCTGAGTCAACCTTGATCCGGTCAGGGTCGAACTGCTAGCAGTCGGCAGAATTAGCCTGCAATACTGCATTCCAACCACTGCGCCTCCATGGCAGAGGATGAGAGATAGTGTCATTGGTGCAGTGGGTGTGGGTTTGGGCTCTCTCTGGGACACAATGGAGGATGGAGGGGGGGCTGGTGTGCTATGGTCCGTGGGGTTGCAAAGAGTCAGACACAACTATGTAACTGAACAATAACAACAACAACAACAATTTAAAACTCAATTTAGGGAGAAATGGTCTTTTAAAAAAAGAAGAGGAGGAGAAGGAAGACAATAGTGTACAGTAATTCATTTTCATGAATTACATCTGTAATCCATTTTCTATGCAGGAAATATTTCTATTTCCTGATAAAGATTAGAATTAAAGCAGTGGTGAAATTCAAATTTTTTTACTACTGGTTCTGTGGGCGTGGGTTGGTGGCGTGGTGTGCAGTGGAGGGCTGCCCCCAGTTCACACCAGTTCTATCGAACCTGTAGTAAAACTGGTGGGAGGCTCCGCCCACCAACCCCGACATCATCAGAACGTTTCTACGCATGCGCAGAACAGCGCACGCACAGCCCCATTGTGAACCAGTAGTAAAGGTAAGTAGAACCCACCCCGGTTGTGTGGTTTGGTGGGCGCGGCATGATGGATGTAGTAGCGGAAGGATACTGCAAAATCCCCATTCCCTCCCTACTCCTGGGGGAAGGGTATTGCAAAATCTCCATTCCCACCCCACTCTGGGGCTAGCCAGAGGTGGTATTTGCTGGTTCTCCAAACTACTCATAATTTCCGCTACTGGTTCTCCGAACTACTCAAAATTTCCACTACCGGTTCTCCGAACTACTCAAAATTTCCGCTACCGGTTCTCCGAACTACTCAAAATTTCCATTACCTGTTCTCCAGAACCTGTCAGAACCTGCTGGATTTCACCCCTGAATTAAACCCTATGAAATGATGGAAAAGAATAGGGGGGAAAAAGTCTAATGAATGACCTCTCCAGAAGTCTAGACGGGTCAAAGCAAGAGCAGAGGAAAATAGTCTTTTTCTACATTAGACTATAAAAATCCTTTCTGACAGGGAAAAAAACAGCCCTAACCCAAGGATATTCCCCCCACTGGATTGCCACGGCAGGCAGCTGTGCAGTTGTAAATAAAGGCCTTAACAATAGGCCTTTCCACATTTTCAGCACAGTCCCCCCAATTTGTCCTTTCGCTGCATAGCAGCAAGTGGAGGTGGGGGGGAAATAGCATTTTAAGCATCTTATAGTTTCAGGGAACGGAAAGAAATTATATTGGTAGGGGGGAGGAGGTCAGGGCGGGGGGACAGAAGATGGAGAGCAAGAGGCATATGTTAGCTTCTGTGATGTAAGATGCCCAGAAGAGATCAGCTCAGCATCTGCCTTGTTTATCTTCTGCTGGTCTACATATTCATGTGCAGCTTTCTAAATTCTCTGGAGACACTTGAGCATATAGGAAGAAGAGTTCCAATGAGCCGCCAACCTCTTGCGTTCAGTTCCTCCGGTAAGAAATAGCTTGTTTAATGCCTGGGTTCGCTTCAGGGAAGAGGAGGAAGAAGAGGAGGCGTAACCTAGGCCTTCGCGGCATCTGAAACTCTATTACGCATAAGCATAACCATTAGGCAAAGTTAAGGAATGCAAATGCTGAGGTTAATATCTTTGGGTGATGGTGGATGCATATTTGCAAAAGCACGCTGGAAACAGAGCCACAGCAGTTAGGGGGAAAAAATTAGCAGCAACATGGTCGGCCAACATGTTTTTCCTGGCTACGTTTTAGCATATTACCCTTGTTGTTGTAACATCTTTAAGAGATCAATAGAGTTGGAAGGGAGCTTATAGGTCATCTAGTCCAACCCCCAGCTCAAGCAGGAGACCTTACACCATTTTGGACAAATGGCAGTACAATCTTGTCTTGAAAGCCTCCAGTGAAGAAGCTCCCACAACTTCTGAAGGCAACTTCTGTTCCATGGGTTGATTGTTCTCACTGTCCGAAAGTTCTTCCTCATTTCTAGGTTGAATCTCTCCTTGGTCAGTTTCCATCCATTATTCCTTGTTTGGCCTTCAGGTGCTTTGGAAAATAGCTTGATCCCCTCATCTCTGTGGCAGCCCCTCAGATATTGGAAGACTGGTATCATGTCTCCCCTGGTCCTTCTCTTCACTAGACTAGCCAGGCCCAGTTCCTGTAACCGTTCTTCAGAGAAGGAGAGGAGAGCCTTGTCTGTGGCGGCACCTGCCCTCTGGAACGACCTTCCCCCGGAGATACGTACGATCCTGGACCTTCGGACTTTTCGTCGGGCCCTTAAAACTCAACAATTTCATCTAGCCGGGCTGGCCTAATCCCATTTTTCAGTTTTTTACTTCTCGGTTTTAAATTTGTAATTGATTTTATTGGGGTGTTTTAAATTGTGGGCGGAAATTATTTAATATCTTTTTACATTATTTTTTAAATTTTGTATGCTATGTTTTTTATTTTGGCCATTCACCACCCTGAGTCCTGTTGGAGAAGGGCGGTATAAAAATCAAATCAAATCAAATCAAATCAAATCAAATCAAATCAATCAATCAATCAATCAATCAATATGTTTTAGTCTCCAGTCCCCTAATCATCCTGGTTGCTCTCCTCTGCACTTTTTCTAGAGTCTCCACATCTTTTTTATAGTGTGGTGACCAAAAGCTTCTCTCCAGCCCAAATTTTGGGAACTGTAGTTCGGTGAAGAGCTAAGCATTTATAACAGGGTTTAAGCTTTAACGTCCGAGGTTTATAGATCCAAAGATCCTAAGAGGGGAAAATAATGCAATTTAAGGTTTGCCCAATTGAAGGGTTTTAAACCATGCCTCAGTGACTTCCCACACTTAATAACATACCATTGAATATCACTGCTTGGCAACTTCACCATAAACAATAAATAGATCTAATGGGAGACATTAATAGACAGTGGGATTGCTTTATTCCCTACAGGTAGTAGGGAATTTACTACCTGTAAATTCCTCAATTTATGACCACAAATTTTGACCCCAAAATTTATATTGCTAAGTGAAATAATTAATGGACTTTTGCCCCATTTTACAACCGTTCTTGCCACAGTTATTAAACAAATCACTGCAGTGGTTAAGTTAGTAACTGTTGTGGCCTGCATCACTTGGATGATGAGAAGGTTGGGGAGGAACTTCCTTCCTTTGGAGTCTGAGGAAGGTTCTGATGGATGCTCTGCGTCGGACGTAGAGATAGAGCCAGGGCCGTCTGACATTTCCCAGCCACCGGAGAGGCAGCTGCCTTTGGAGGCTGATATGAGTGAGGAGGAAGAACAGCTGGGGCCTGTTCCAGATGCACATATGCACAGAGCTGTTAGGAGAGGAGAACAACGGAGGACAAGGAGTCGACTTGTGAAGCAAAGTACACGTAGATGCTGAACGGCCCCTCCCTGGCTGGGGAATAAATAGAAGGAAAGGGGAATGGTTGTCATAGGAGACAACTGTTCGTATTTCTGAAGATTTTGCTCATTGTGTTTCGTGCCACAGAGACTGCTTGCCAGAACTTAATGTGCAGCCTTTCGCCTGGGAGCTCACGGCCTTGCAAGGAACTGATAAGCTCTGTTGCTGCAGTTAACTCTTTGAAGGACTATTGCCTGGACTTTTCAGTGGGTGAATGCAATCAATTCACAAGAGGTAAAGAGGGATTTTTTGTGACAAGGAGTCTGTTTCTTGCTTCCACCAAAAGTTTGGGGTGTGTGTGTGTGTGTGTGTGTGTGTGTGTGTATTGGTTTGGCTCATCAATAAACAGATCTTTCTTTTTTAAGCAGCCTCCATTTTATTCCTGGCTTGGACCTGGATCTGGATTTTTCTTCCATCAGTATGGGTCCCTGAAAATGATCTTATTATATCAGAAAGCTGATACAGGAACATCTAAATCCCAAACTTCAGAGGATTTTAAAATAAGCACCGATACTTTCACACCTGCTTTGAAGTGTCTTGCCAGTTGACAATGTTATTTCAATATATTTCTTCCTGTGAAAATTTCCCATCAACAGCCATCATGTTCTGATCTAAACTGTCTCCCAGAGAGAAAAATGAGAATTTCAGACAGTTGGGAGATATATTAACACATCTGGAGCTAGATAACATGGCATATCCAAACACTATGTATTTCTCTGTGTATATGAGTATGTATATGTAAGGGTGTCGTGTGTATTTGCACACAAATGTGTTTGCAGCTATGTATTTATAGCGAATATATCCAGTGGTGGGATTCAACTGGTGTAACAACTGATATGCTGAGTGCGCGCAGTGCATTTGAAAACAACTCTAAAACTTACCTTTTATTGCAGCCCCGGCAGGGCTGGGTTCTACTTACCTTTACTACCGGTTCACAATGGCATCGCACACGTGCACTCGCTTTGCTCACGCCTGCGCCTTGCTTCTGCGCATGCGCAGATCACTTCTGATGACGTCAGGGTCAGTGGGCGGAGCCTCCCGCCGATTTTACTACCAGTTCTATCGAACCATTCCGAACTGGGGGCAACCCACCACTGAGCCCCGGTGAGTAAAACAGCTGAGGTGCAGCAATCCACTCTGCCACGCCTATCAGCTGGGCTTCAAACAAAGGAACTATAGGTTGGTATAGCGCAGGGGCGGGCGGCTAGGCCCACCTGATCATTGGAGCAAACCGGTTCGCCTGAACTGGTCCGAACCGACTGAATCCCACCATTGAATACATCTCTATCTGAATGAATTTCCCATTTCTTTTATAAAAGGAATGAACAGAGGAAGATAGGGTGTCGATAGATTTGCCCTGCCATATATCCAAAACCAGTTCCACATATGATGGATTGCAAAAGGCAAACTAAGACTTAAATTTTATTTATTTGCTTGTTTTCTTTGGTTTGATTAATGCCATGGTTGATAACTGAACATTGTGGTTGTTAAGTGAACCCATTGTTTGCTATGGGGTGGGGTTTTTTTGCCAGAAACCAGAGGTAAAGGGCAGTTTCTGGCAAAAACATCGTCTGTCATGTGACCTTGGGATGCTGCAAGCAGTCGTAAATGTGGGTCAGTTGCCAAGCAACCAAAATGTGGTCATGTGACCAAAGGGGCAGATGTCAGAACTTCAAATACAGATTGTAAGTAGATTTTTCTGGGTCCATCATAACTTTGAATGGTCACTAAGTGACCAGTCATAAGTTAAAGGCTACCTGTTGTTGTTTAAAACATAGATACTCCATCCAATCCTTGTACTGATAAAATCCTAATTTGTATTATGACAGAAACCAGCGTGAGATTTTGCAGAGGGCTCATTCAAATATTATTGGTACAGGTAGGCCTGGACTTATTAGCACAATTGAGCCCAAAATTTTCATTGCTAAGCAAGACAGCTGTTAAGGGACTTTTGCCCCATTTTACCACCTTTCTGGCCAGTGTTGTTAAGTGAATCACTGAGGTGTTAAGTTACTAGCAAGAAGTGGTGAAATCCAAACTTTTTTTACTACCGGTTCTGTGGGCGTGGCTTGATGGGCATGGGCGTGGCTTGGTGGGCATGGGCGTGGCTTGGTGGGTGTGGCTTGGTGGGCATGGCAGAGGAAGGATACTGCAAAATCTCCATTCCCACCCCACTCCTGGGGGAAGGATATTTCAAAATCCCCATTCCCGCCCCACACCTGGAGGAAGGATATTGCAAAATCCCCATTCCCACCCTACTCTGGGACCAGCCAGAGATGGTATTTGCCGGTTCTCAGAACTACTCAAACTTTCCTCTACCGGTTCTGCATAACCTGTCAGAACCTGCTGGATTTCACCCCTGGTAGCAAGGTTGTTAAGTGAATCTGGCTTCCCCGGTGACTTTGCTAGTCAGAAGGTTGCAAAAAGAGATCACATGACCCTGGGACACTGCAGCGGTCATAAATACAAATTGCCAAGCATCTGAATTTTGATCACATGACCATGGGGAGGCTACAACGGTTGTTAAGTGTGAAAAATGGTCATAGCTTTCTTTTTCAGGGCTGTTGTAATTTGAACAGTCCCTAAACAAAGGATTGTAACTCAAGGACTACCTGTATCAGAGCTGTGATGGCGCAGCGGTTAGAATGCGGTATTGCAGGCTAACTCTGCCCACTGCTAGGAGTTTGAGTCTCACCGGCTTAGGATTGACTCAGCCTTCCATCCTGCCAAGGTGAGTAAAATGAGGACCCAGATTGTTGAGGGCAATAGATTGACTCTGTAAACTGCTTAGAGAGAGAGCTGTAAAAGCAGCATATAAATCTAAGTCCTGTTGTTATTCCTATCAGACCAAGTGGCACTCCTTCGTGTCCCCTTAAAAGCAGTATTAACTGTACTTAATTGGTAATTCAGCGGCATCCGTTCATCCCTCTCGCAGTCCTATGTCTCCTTCACTCAGTCTCTGCTCTCGACTGCAGCTGCTGACAGAAGCCAGCCTTCTAGACTTTTGGCGTTTCCAAGTGGTAATGCTTTATGCAATGCCCACTTAAAGCAATTCATAAAATAAAAGTGACGGTGTCCCAGCGTGATGGACTCCCGCGAGTCTCTGATAATCAAGACAATCGCTTAATTTAATTGGCAGGAGCGTTTCCACTGGGAACGGTGACAAGTCAGCACAGATGATTTCACTGTCTGTAGCGCAATGTGAATCCTTCACGTTGCAGCACGAGATCCCGTTCCCAGAAACGGAGCTCACCCTAAATGTACGCAAAAATCAAAAGAATTGGGGAGGTTGGATGACTTTGGCACAAAACACACAAGGGGGAGAGGGGGGAGGGAAACCCTACTTAGGTACTAGAAATAAAATTATGCATTTATTATAAATTGTAAATTATGATTTACCGTCCATAAGAAATCGGCTAGATTATATATGTGCAGCCCAACTCTGCCTAATGCATTCTCAACGGACAATGTGGAGGAAAGCAGCAGAGACGTGCACTGTTTATGACAGGCAGAAGAGGGCAGCAGAGAGCAGAGACACCATGATTACCGTGATACAACAGGGCACAGAGTGTCCTGCCAATGATGTCATCATTTATCCTAAATGATGAGGTAATTGACGGCATTCCGTGCAGGCTGGCCAGACTCTGTACTCAACCATAGCACAATGGGAGAGTGTCCTTTAAAGGAATATCCCTGGTTGCATTCTCTTTCTACCCCCCCCCAACCCCCCACCCCCAAAAAGCAAAGAGGGCTAATTTAGGGATCGGAAATATTGAAGGAATCTGGATTTCTTAAGGACGCTTAGGTCTGTCTTTACAGACAGATGAGCATTCTTTTTTGCAAGACAGCAAGAGGAAATTAATGCCGGGAGGCACTCAGTGCTCTTAAATAAGTTATGCAATAGATAAATCAATCATCAGTTGATCTTGTTTTTCGAAATGGATTTTTTTTTTAAAGCTAACCTGCAACTTATACATCTAGAGGAAATTGGATAGGTAGATTCTGTTGGGTAAAGCCCAAAATGCACTATAATCAGGGGTGGGCTTCAAAAATTTTAGCAAGGGGTTCCCTTCCCAGTTGCTGGGTGGGCATGGCCTAGTCAGCCTCCCGCACCATTGCAGGTAGGGGGGGGCGTTTTTCCCTCCCCAAGCTCAGGAGGCTTTGTGCGAGCCTCCGGGAGGACGAAAATGGTCTCACCAGGCTCCAGAGGCCCTCTGGAGGCTGGAAACGGGCCCATTTCCAGCCTTCCCAAACTTTCAGTAGTGTTCTGCCCCAGCTACGGGACCCAAGAAGTGTAGCACACAAACACAGCTCCAAAAATTCCATTTAATACAAACAGACCCCTTTCAAAATGCAGGCTTTAACCACAAATGTCCTTATCAGCCTGCTATGAATTAC
>JANHZT010002351.1:35604-47131 GCA_032468215.1 Stegonotus admiraltiensis
GGGCACGTGTGTGTGTGACCCCACCGTGCTCCCCCCGCTTTTGGCACGCGATGGCAAAAAGGTTAGCCATCACTGGCCTAGGATCTAGGATCTTTTAATTTGGATTCTTGTAGTGAACAGAAATTTGGATTCAGTGGTCCAAATGCTCCTTTCCATCTCTGATTTTGGGACTCCTGCTTAGCCTTAATGTGGGATGGCATGAATCCCTTCTTTAAAATTAACTAAATACAGCAAATTTTTTTCTGCCATATTAAAACTTAGTTCATTGTTAACTGCTGGAATAATCAGCGAGCAGTTTCCCTACCATATAGGAGTGCGACTTAGAGATAATTTTAAAAAGCATGTGATTATAATAAAAAATTCAACTACATGACCTAAAATGTACTATTTCTAAAATCCATTCCTCAAAAGTGAGAAAAAAATATCCAAGCTGATTGCTGAAAATCACCTGATGGATGATGGGAAATAAGATGAAATTAAAGGACTAATAGAGAAGTTCAACAGTCCATGATTATTTTTGCCTCAAGAAGTATCATACTAATAGGTTGGCACAGGAGACAAATCAAAATAAGGAAATTCCTTCTAAACCTCCTGAGTCTGCAGGCACCAACTATTGCACTATATTTTCTTTCTCTGGCAGAAAATGCCTATCTCTACCTCTGAAGTGCTTTGGAAATTACCCTAGTGTTGCATAACCTCTAATTTCATGGTTTTGAAACAGCTTCTTGCTTTGATTTTTAAATCTTTGATGGATGTGATGCAATCAAAACTCTGCTCAATCCCTTTGAAGTTCCACACACCAGCAGTTGCTTCTTCCCTCATCTCGTCTCCGTCTTTCTTCCCACTCCACATTACTCTCATCTTCATTTTCTACCATCATGCTCCAAAGGACTCCCCCCATTACTCAGTTGAAGATGATACTAAAAATGGTACTAGGCCAGTGACTGGCATTGCTTAAACTAACAGATATTCCAGCATAGTCAGAGAGAAACTAAAAAAGGCTCCTAGCTTCTCTTCTTTCACAAAATTGTTTGGGAAGAAGCTGGCAGGCGATAATTGAAACGGAATAAATGGCTGATGGTTTATCCCTGTGTGACCTTTCTGCATAGAGATAGAACTAGTTATATTTTATTGATTTTTTTTTACACCTTTCTTACACCTGCAAGTTTAGGACTCTGAGGGAGCTTTATTATGAAGCCATGTTAGAAACAGGAAGCCTGTGCGCTTTCATTCAGGCATCCCAGAAACATGGCTAGAAACTGCAGTACTTCTACTATACTCAAAAATAAATGCTCTTTGGCCTAAGCCTCACTGGCAATATGCCTTTGGCCAGTTATTTTCCACTTTATCTTGTTCAAACTGTGGTTCCACATTTCCATCAAGAAAGATAACTACGGCCCATTTCACAAAAGGGGGAAACTCTTTTTTGCATCAATATAAACATCAGATTCTAATCAGAATTTTATTATGCAACATCCATAGATTAGAAGCCATGAAAAGATACTGCTGGAAATAATTCTGCAACAGCATCCTCTACTGGCTAATTAATTGAGTAAACATTTAGAATAACTTCTTTTTAAAAGGGAAGCAGTAATATTTCTAAGCAGCTGCTTAATACTGAATAAGTTGAAAACTTTGATGCTGTCTTCCAAGAACTAGTTTATAAATTATCCTGTTTTTCTTGCAAGTTAATTGAATCTGAAATAGTACTAAAATAAAAGTTTGTGGATGAGAAACGACAGTGAACAAAATGTTATATTTAACATTTAATAAGCACTACGTCTGATATGCTTTTCTCAAAATTATGCAAAGGAAAGGAACACACAACTGCTGAAAGAGTTCTAGGTTTCCCTTTAATGAATTAGACATACTGTTCTATTTGAATTTTCCATTTGTTCAGACTATGTGGAAAGTCAGCCCATTTCTGTTTCTGGGTGCTTAAAAATGTGTATCATGTTCAGGATAATTTAACAACAGGGTCCCCAACTTCTGGGCCATGGACTGGTACTTGTCTGTGGCTTGGGAACTGTGCCACACAAGCACCGGACAGGTGGGCAAAGCTTCATTTGCACATGTGCAAGATCAAGGTTGTGTGTGTGAAACCATCTACTTCCCACCCCCACCCCGCTGCCAGTGCTGTCGATCCGTGGAGCCAGAAAGGTTGGCGGCCTCTGCTTCAGAAGGGTCTCCCCATTCACCACTGTCATTATACTCAGAAAATCAAGGAACTGTAGTCCCAACCCATCTAAATTTCAACAGGTAACGGAAAATTCTCCTAGTACTAGGCATGCAGCAATAAATTGCTGCATGGCAAATTTAGGTAATCAGAAACACTGGTTCATCCAAGGCGTAGTCTTGGATGATCCATAAAATTTGACAAGTGCCAGCCTATCTCTAACCATCCCTTCCAGGGAAAAGTTAATAAGGAAGTAATGTGGTTGTTGGTGGAGAGGATTCTGGAGGAGACAGATTAGCTTTTCTCAATCTTTTATCCTGCAAATAACCCTAATTCTTGAAATAACTTCAGATCTCAAGGAGCGCCTGCATTAAAAAAAACCTCACAATACAATTAACTTTCCTACACAATCCACTTATATTTATTTTCCTTTTTTCAATCATGTCTGACTTTCAGAGAGTGCCTTGACATGTCCCTGCAGTTTTACTTGGCAAGGTTTTTCAGAAGTGGTTTGCCATTGCCTCCTTCTGAGGCCTGAGAGAAAGTGGCTGGCCCAAGACTACCCAGCCAGCTGGCTTTGCACCTAAGGCAAGGATAGAACTCATAATCTCCTGGTTTCTAACCTGATGCTTTAACCACTGGATATAGAAATTGTTTGCTCTAATAAATGACCTGTGATAGGATTTGATTGGGGGACCATACTTGTCTTCCTAGAATAGAAAGAAGACAAGTCTTGCAACCTTGAAGTCCACTTGGACTCATAGCTCCTGCTTGAACCGTGGACGGAGACAGCAGCCAGGAGGGCTGGAACGTGGCATACTGACAGTGGTACTCGTCACCTTGACATCACTATGTTAGACCATTGGTAGTTTAGTCTATATGGCACTTGCCTTGAAGACCACCTGGAACATTCAAGTGGTATAGAATGCAGGAGTCTTAATGATCCATTGTGATACTGCCTAATTACATCTCTACTACAGAAGCAGTACCACTTACCTGTAGGGTTCTGAGTGTAATTCAAAGGGATGTATGGTACTTATGAAGCCCTATATAGTTCAAGGCTTGGCTACTTTAATGACTGCCCAATAATTTCTCCTTATCCTACCCAAACAACTAAACTGCTCTTGTTAAGGGTCCCCCTGAGATACAAAAGGGAGCCTGACAGAAAGCATATTCTCCTCCTCTTTTCAAGTGCCTTGAGCACTACATTGTTTTCAATATTTGGGGTTGCTCAGATTAAACGCACAAATACAAGAAACCACGATTCCAAAGTTATCTGACATTAAAATTGTTTTTATTGTTATAAAACAATATTAAAGAAGCACAATATATTACACAGAAGTAAAAACTGTTAGGAGTACAAAAAAAGAATTAACACCCTAACCTGGAGCTAAATTCACATTTAGACAGATACAAAACCACTGAGAAGGCAAGAGCGGAAGAACAAACTTGTTCTGGTTCTTGTGATAAAAATGCCACCATGAAATACTATGAAGACTAATGATAGCCTCAGTTTATGGTTTTGGTTGAAAAAATTCTGGAACTTCAAATGTGGAAGAAGAGAAAATAGTAGTTAATTTTCTGACTTAAACACTGCAACAAACAAGGAAAGTTATATAAATAGAAAATCATAAAACACACTTAAATAAGAACAGGGTTCTCATTTACACGCCTGGCAAACCGCAAAATTTATTTCTGCAAACTACATCTCAACAGTAAACTTCTTTACTGTACTTGCAGAGTTGCAATAGACACTTTTTCTTGGAATATGCATGTATCTATCTATTTAAAAATATAGTTAAAAATATTTTATCTTCCGAAACTGCAAATATAACTGTGTTTTGGCTGAAATATAAACACATTATCTGCTTTCAAACAAACACAAGGTTCGCAATGACCAACTATGAATCTGGTTACAACTAATTTCATTTCCATAGTGAGCATCTATGACAACATAGACAACTACTAGGACAATAAGGATGGCAGACATAAAGCTGCAGTTCGTGGGAAAAGCGTTCCTTGAAGAGCATACATGGGATAGGGGCAAACTTAAAGTTTAACCTTGTTTTTTCAATACACTTTTGATATCAGTCATAAACAGGGTTGTTTTTTTATATCTTAAACTTAAAGTTTATCCTTGTTTTTTCAATACACTTTTGATATCAGTCATAAACAGGGTTGTTTTTTTATATCTCATTTTAATGACCTTTTCTCAGCAATTTGCTCCTTACAATATAACAGAACAATTGAGCAGCTGTCTACGTTACAACCTGCAAAATTTAGCTATATTTTTTTGCATGTTGAAATAAGTGTATATTCTGTGGCTCAATTAAAATAAAAAGTGCTCCATCCTTCTGATGAAAGAGACTATTTGACTTGCAATGTTCTTATATTAGCCCTTTATCATATAAAGTTCATATCTGATATAACAAGAGAATTAAAGAGGTAGGAATAGAAACTGCAAATACAGAAACCTAATTTATACATATACATAATACAAAAAGAATGCATTTCTATATAATTATCAAACTGGTAATGTATAAATTTCAAAAGAAGTGCCGGACACTTTTTCTTCAGCAATGCAAGCTTTTTATAATTGGTTTTAGAATCTTAAAGGAATGAACGTAACCCTTACAAACATAGCGAACAAAGACACAGTGAAATGGCAACAGAGAAGTTCAGAGCTTGTTTCATTCTCGTGCTCCAAAAATAACTTAATCTTTTCAGAAGAAGTGATGTTTTAAACAAATATATCATAGATTACAGACATGCTAAATAGTTAAAGCAATGAACAGGAAAAGTAAAAGGAAACAATCACAGTTTAAAATTATAAACAACTTCTATTAGGCACTCTTTGTCTACTACTGCATAAAAAAATAGTTTAACCTTCATTGACAATTTTGTTCAGTTACTAACAAAAAGAATGTGTGTGTGGCTTTTGCCATGTAAATATATGACAGGCACATTGATCATCAAAACATAAGAAATTACATCCTAAAGGTAGATATTTCATTAAAATGTATACTGAAAATGTAATTTCCAGTATTCTGTAAACATATTAAAAAGTTAAGAAACGAACGTATTCTTCAGGTTTATGCCCGGGGGAGGGGGGAGGGGCAGGAGGAAACTCCTTAGAAATGTTTTATAATTCAGTTGATTCAACATAAGTTAAATCAGTTAAATCTTGGAAGAACTACTGCAATTCTAATTTGTTGATTTCATTATTACTATCAGTACCTAATTTTGATGGCCAAAAATCCATTTCTGAAATAAGTCTGAGGGATTACATGATACTATACTTGCATGTTCTCTGTTTCCCGTTAGGCACATATTGGATGCTGCATTGTACAACAACTGATCCTAGAATATAAAAAATATCAATTTTAATCTATTTTGTCTAAAGAGATTAAAGAAGCATGTATGGTTTCTCACCACAATTCACTTTTATATCAAGTAAGTATTTTGGGAAATTAGTTAACTAGAAATGTGAACTTTATTGTCATACCTACACGGGTAGTCTTCGGCTTATGATCATCAGTTCAGCGACTGACTGAAGTCACAGTGGTACTGAACTAAGGGACTTATAACTGGTCCCCAAAGTTACACCCATTGCACTATCCTCTGCTCATGTGATCAAAATTCAGGCCTTTGGTAGCTCACCTGCACTTACAACTGCCCCTCTATAGTCCCTGCCCCCCCCCAGCTGACATTCGCTGACTTCTTGCTTTGGCTGCTGACCAAGCATATTCCCGCTGCTGACTGCACACTTACCCAGCTTGTGGATGGCAATTTCTTCATGTGACTTGAGGAAGATGGCCTCACATGCCCAGCAGCTGCCTCGTGAAGGGTCAGCCAGGCATGCCTCATCAGAAGGAGGAGCAAGAAGACAGTGAATATCAGCTGGGGTAGTAGAGCGTAGGTTGGACAGGGGCCTTAGAGCGCAGGGTGGTAAGGGAGACTATGGCTGGACTGGGGCAGTTGCAGCTTCCTGGGATGACAAGAAGCCTCTTTGTGCTGAGCTGCTGATCCAGACTGCGGCTGGGCTTTGTGCTGTGGTTCAGGGGCTTCTTGCAGCCCCAGACCTCTGACAGACCGAGAAACCCCTTTCAGTGCACTGCTGGGCTATGGCAGTTGAGGCCTCCAGAGACAGCAGCTATGCTTTGTGCTGTGGCTAAGGGGCTCCTTGCAGACCCAGACCCAAGGCACACCAAAAAGCCCGAGCTGCACCGTATTCTTGCCATATCCTATATGGGCTAACACACATGCACTCTCTTTCCCTGGCTTCGTTGAACAAGCACCACACTGCAACAACACCCAACTCATGTCAACCTGCACAGCAGGCTCCCCAGGGCACCCCCCCCCAAAGCTTCTACATCTGGGAATCCCTCTGCTTCCCGCTTAATGACCTGGGCATCTGGAGTTATGACAGCAACCAGGACCATTGTCACTACGTAGTGCAATGCAGTCACATGTTGTCAGGCTTACTACCGCATTGCTTAGCAATGGAAATTCATTCCCAACAGGGATCATAAGTTGGGGACTACCTGTAATGTGCTTCCTAGATTCTCTCTGCTCACGATTTTGTAGCCTTAGTGCTTGTTTGAGTGCCAAAGGACCACCAAGATTGACAAAGATAATGACTTTCAGACTCTGAGAGCCAGTCTGGTGTAGTGGTTAAGATGACAGGCTAGAAACTGGGAGACTAGTTCTGTCTTAGGTACAAAGACATCTGGGTGATCTTAGGCCAGTCAATCTCCCTCTGCTCTAGCCAAAAAAAAAAAAAAATCACAACTGCACTTCTGAAAATTTTGCCACGAAAACTGCAGATATTAGTCTGGGCAGCTGTCAAGAGTCAATACTCACTAAAAGGTGCTCCCCACACACATACTGTAATACTGAAAGCAACTTAAACACTTATTCATGTGATTTAAAGTCCTAGAAATTCAGCGTAGGTAACAGCTTATATATTTGAAATAAAATGTGGCGTTATAATTTAAGGAAGCTACTAAAATACTTAAAAATACTTAAAAATTTATACCTAAAATACCTAAAAAATTTAATTTAAAATATTGTATGTAACAACCTGCCAAAAAGGGAATGGGAATTAGAAGATTTCACATAGTTCAGAATGAAAATAGTATTTCCCTGTGTCTGTTTTGTTTAAGACAATGAAAACAGTTGCCATTATGAAATTTAAATGAAATGCTATAATGAATATATTCAAGATATATTTGGGCAGACTACAGTTGCAAACAGTCCCAGCAACTTCCATGCAATCTGTGAGCAACCTTTCACTGGATCACTGCCTAGCTTTTTTGAAAACAGCTGAAGAGGTGACCAACTGGTAGAACTCTCGGCTTGGACAAGGTTGGAGGGGAAAGGATGAGTACACGAGCAAGAAGAAAAGATGCATTATGGTGATGTGAGTTTTTGCTTACAAGAATGAGAAAGTTGTGGATGTGAACCCTGAGGGAAAGAAGGATGCCCACCTCTGTAGTTGATTGTGTCTGATGGCAGGGGGCATGTTAAAGTAAGCCTGCACTATTTGATCCTTACTTAAACCATCTCTATCATTTTGGGACAGCCACCTCGAGAAGGCTAGTTTTGCAAGTTTTGCACTAAATAAACATACGTTGTAGAAAAAAATACCTTTCGAAGCTCCCATTTTTCTTCTTCAGGAGTCCTGCTAGTCTTTCCTTTGAAACCACACTCATGAAGTTGTATTACTCCTTGGGAACAATGTAGGCATAGCTCCTTCTGAATATTGTGTCTAATTTCATGGTGTGCAGTGTACTCAAAATACTGTATAAACAAATGTCAGCCATCACTCAGAAGAATAGTGATACAAATTCATTGCTTTAATTTTCAAAGAAATGTTAATCAAATGCCAAAATTGCATTTTGCAGGTTGTGTATTTATGTCACCAAAGAATAATGATAAATAGAAAGGGTAACTGCTGTGACATAATCCAGCCTTTCTCAACCGTTTTACCCTGAAAACTTCAAAATACAATTCACTTCTAACCTATATAATCCATGTTTCACAACATTTATAACAAAAAAGTGGCAAACTGGCAGCTGAGTTGCTGCCTGTAAAAATTCTCACCACTGTAGGCACTAGAAGTGAGTGGTGTGGTGTTTAAAAATATATTGTGTAATATTTTTTCAAATTTGTGGAACCCCAGTTGAGACAGGCTGGCATCCTCTACATTTAAAAGATTCTGTTAATACTAAAATGTAATTTCCTTCAAGACACACAAAGCAGAGAACTATGGAGAATTAAGTATGTATTGATGGCATATTCCCAAGAAACTAATTTGTAGAGAATAGAGTTAGCCTGGAAGTCAGTGAAATATCTAATGATTCTATAACTAACAACGTTTAAAAATGATAATTCCAGCAATTGCAGAAGGAAATCTAAGATTTATTGCTACTGAATTCTGAAAAAAGGAGAACTTAGTTTTGCCCAAACCATACTGAAACTATCAATCAATAGCAAAGCTAGAAGAGTTTTTCTTTTGCTTTGATATTTAGCAAATGCTTTAATAGAATAATAAGGAATATTCTAATCAATGTTCCAGTAGTGGAACATTTCTTTCATTAGTGCAGCATATCGACACATGAATTTTAACATATTATACTGCTCTTCAGCTTTTAACAAAAGCTGGCTTTGTGTCCAGGAATGCTCATTAGATATTCACCCATCTAGAAATGCAAAGTAGTAGGTGGTTTTTACTACAAGGAAGAGCTCTCTGACCTCCCAGCATGAGGTTTTAAGTATGACAGGACAGATGACTCGGGCCTGGTTGCTCAATCACACAGTGGCTCTCTCCTTGACAGCAAAAACTTCTAGAGGAAAGGAAAAAAAGCAGGGAAGGAAGAGTCAAGATTATCAAGTTTACAAGACAGGAAAGAGAGAACAGACAAAGGCCAGAGAGCTGAAGCAGAGACAGAAGCACAAAAGGAACTAGTGTAACATGGTCAAAAAGAAATTTAAAGAAATCAGAAACAAAGCTATTAGGTCAGTTATTAGAAGATATGCATTGGCTCTGGAACTGCCCTGACTTTGGCAGCTGAGGGGAGTAGTATGCTATACTCGACCAAGTTACCTTAAAGACTGGCTTCTCCCAATACTTTCTACCTGTCCAATTCAGTCTAGTAGACTGGGAATGCTGCGGGTCCCATCAGTCAAGGAACGACAGGACCAAGAGGCATGCCTTCTCAGCAGAAACCCCTGCCCTTTGGAACATTCTTCCTTTGGAGCTCAGGATGGCTCCCAGCCTTTTAGTCTTTTGTAAAGCTTTAAAGATCTGGCTATGTGCCCGAGACTGAGGTCCTGAAAGTATTAGTGGCCTTGTTATCTGGTTGCAGTGTTAATTGTTTCCTAATTATGAAGAGAACTTTCAGCTGCCTATATGTATAATTTGTAACTGTTTTTGCGTGTTAATTATTGTGATATTGTTTGCTGCCGAGAGTCAAATGGTTTGAAATGTCCACTATAGAAATTGAATAAATAAATATTTTATGTGCATGTAGGTGTGTCTATATGCTTTGCTACCATTTTTGGACAGGTGCAACACACAATTTCCTAGTCAACAAAAGATTGCCACCTATCATGTTGATTTCTTCTGGCATGACATAATATCCCTTGACTTCTTTGCTAGTCAAGAAAGAAATGGGGCCTCCCCATACATTTCAGTGTTACGACTTCAGCAATAGCCATTAAAAATCTACACCAGAATCTTGACATGTTTGTTGTTATTTAAACATTTTAAAAGCATTATTGTGTTATTTAATTACAATATCTAAACAATGGTTTACCCATGATTAAGTACTGTAGTTCAACTAACCCAATTTTCTGGTTCACACTGAATCAGGAACTAACCATGTGACCTGGCGTTAATGCAATACATTGGTCTAAGATGTAGATGGCAACTTGGTAAGGGATGCAAATATGCTATTGTGTAGGTAAAATGTAATTGCATGACAATTAAGCATACAAATTAATTTGACAATAATTCCCTATCCTTAAGGAATCCTTTCTACACCAACTTTTCTACTGTATTCCAAAAGATTCTAAGGGTGTTACTGCTTGAAAGATCTTCTGGACCGGTTTGACATGAAAGAGCACTGAAGACCAATACTAGAGTGTAGTTCTGTTTCAAAAGAATTAACGGTACTGGAAAATACTTGTTTTTATAGATCATGTGGTAATCAGACAGTGACAAGCTTAGAAAAGCACAGAAAGAGCATAAAGTTGTATACTTATCAGGAACACATATGTGGGCACATATACATACATATAAAAAGTAATTTTACCTGGTTTCCTCCAAGCCCATGACAAGTATACATTATCAGTGGCTTGCCGCCTAAATTATTTTCTCCAACATCCAAACATGCTCTTCTTCCAACATTTTTTAGCTAAATAGAAAGTTAAAATGGAATCATATGACTAGAGTTAACTATAATACACAGATGGTTTCCTTTATCTGTGGGTGGTGCAATTCAGAGTATCAAAATCTTGAATGAATGGAAATTGGATTTCAGAATCTATAATCATCCATTGCTTCCCATGAAAACTTTCTTCCTTTTCCTCCCATAGAAAATATTTGCTGTGAAATATATATATTTATACCTGTTTTTCTCCTAGCGTCACAGCTTAGTCACAAGGGTCTATACGGTTTCTGCACAGCAAATGATTATCAGTTATGGAACAATTTGTTTAACTGATGACTAAGAGAGTCTTCTCACTTGCACCACATGGTTCATGTCAGCTGATATATTCTGTGTGACTCTTTTATATACTCAGTGAAGGGGCCTTTTGATTGTGCTGCTAGGCACTAGTGCTGCCTATAGCCCACACATAGCTCTGCAACATGCAGCCATTGGAGTGAGTTTGAGCCATACGGCAGTTCCACAATCTTGGTGGAGAATCTTCTTGATAATGGTGCTAAACGTTAGTATTATCTGCAGAGTACTTGCGGTTCCCAGTTATATGACCAGTTTGTGCACAATTCTAGCATCCAGTGGCATAACCAAGAGGCACTTCCATGAAGAGCATGAAAAAACTGTGAGAAGTGAAGAATCCATGAGTATGAGCTCTGTGGGTGAATTCTTCCATTCCCAGAGTGAATCACTTTGAAGGTGGCCAGCTGCTGTGAAGACGCTACATGACTAAGCTTATCCAGTAATACTTGTGGTGACAAGCAAATATAAGCACTTCATGCAAACTTATTAAACTTAAAAAACTGCACGCACACACACACATACATATGCAAGTCTTGGTGTATTCGGGTCTTCTCCCGTGTAAGATTGAGAGCACTTTGGCAACGTTTCGGCAGAGTGCTGCCAA
>JANHZT010002351.1:47231-69188 GCA_032468215.1 Stegonotus admiraltiensis
CTTCTCCCGTGTAAGATTGAGAGCACTTTGGCAACGTTTCGGCAGAGTGCTGCCAAAGTGCTCTCAATCTTACATGGGAGAAGACCCGAATACACCAAGACTTGCATACCTGTACCCGTGAAAATGTATGTATATGTGTGTATGTATGTGTGTATGTATGTGTATCTCTTTCCCTCTCTCTGTCCAATAGAAGAGTTTCTTTAGCTCAGGGTTGAACTGTCAGATTCTTTGTGCTCTCTGAGTTGTTTCCCTGCAGATATTTCATTAACTATCATCAATGCAAGTGACTGATGATGTTATATTCACACTGTTGTTTTTTAATTGGGGAATGAAATGTCTGCAAGCAAACAAGCTCAGAGAGCATCAAGAACTCCACAGTTCGTTCTCTCTTTCACACACCGGAGGGGGGGGGGGAGAGAAAGAGAGACATCATTCTGTACCTTTTATATACAAAACAACAAAATATATGCACAAATAAATAAATACTCACAAATCCATGTAACGTAGGATTCAAATCTGGTACATATGCTTCAGGGAAAACATTGCTTAGGTACCAGGTAAAATTTTTACACTGTAATTGTTGTCTTAACTCATGTCTTTTTGAGAGATTGCCAAATGTTTTCTGTTGAAACAATGCTAAATAATTAGTATACAGAAAAAGATGATAATGAATTTCATTAGAAATACTTCCCCGTTTAAAAAAAAAGAGATTTGTAAATTAATTTGGTTAAACAAATGTAAAAATACTTTCTAAGACCAAAAAGGGAAAAAATGATATAAATGAAGAATACAATAGTCTATGTATGTATGTATGTATGTATGTATGTATGTATATATATATATATATATATGTATGTATATATTTATATATATATATATTTATATATATATATATTTATGTAGATATAAATAACCCTGACAACAGCCAGTCACGTGAACTCTCTGAATTCTTACAATTGGCCATGCCAACTATGAAATCCTGGGAACTGTAGTCCACAGATCCAGGGGTTGCAAGGCTGGAAACAGTCATTTTTAAAACAGGCTTCTTACCATGATGAGCCATAAAACAGGCCCTTACTCTTACAGTTTTTCTTAAAAGAAATTTATTTATTTCCTACCTTTATTATTTTTATAAATAATTCAGCTCGGTGAACATACCTAATACTCCTTCCTCCTCCTATTTTCCTGACAACAACAACCCTGTGAGGTGAGTTGGGCCGAAAGGAAATGACTGTCGCAAAGTCACCCAGTCGACTTTCATGTCTAAGATAGAACTAGAACTCACTGTCTCCTGATTTCTAGCCTGGTGCCTTAACCAAAGAACAAATGAGATTAAAAATCACATAGTTTAGCTGATATTGACATATTTGCAATAATAATTCAACCATACTAGACAGGCCTCATCAGAGGAGCTAGATGAAGCATGTCTCTCCCATAAACAATATGATGAGATGTGACTTGCAGAAATCTATACCTGGGTCAACTAGGCGTCCACTATGTGTTGGAGATCTTATACATCTGGTGACAAATGGTCTATAGAACTCAGGACTTTGGCTGAGCAACCAGGGCCAGCAGCTGCAAGACTACTGGAAGAAAAAATGTCGCAAATATACAAAGATTGAAAATAAAAAAGGGTCAGCGCTAAACTTTTTGGAAGAGCTGGCCAAGTTTAAAATTGGGGAAGACATCTGGTGGATACAGGGAGGAAAGGGGAGAGGGAAAAGGGAAAAGACCCCCCCCTCCCCTTAGAGAAGAAGGTTCTGTTTCTGTACACATCTGGGCAAGAAACGATGGGAAACAACACAGATACACACACATACACCATCTCTTTCCTCATTGCTAATGAGAAAGGGCCAAAGATAAACTTTTTGGAATGGGCAATGTGGCATCATTCATTTTAAGGTCAACTCTTTGAAGCCTCGAGTGTCCCCAAGAGGCCTTTAATTCAAATCCCTGGGTTTTACTACTTGTGCAATGAGGGAGTGTGCACAGAGCTCAAGGAAGGAGGGAGAGAGAAAGAGAAGAGACAGGGAGAAAGACAAGGAGGAGAGGAGAGAGAATCTCCCTCACTCTGGCATTTACTGAGTTATCCTGAGCAATTAATTGTCCCACATGGTGAATATGCTGGGTTGAGTTGTGCCATGGTGAACTGCCCATGGGGGCAGCTGGGGAGGACTGATTGGGGAGGGGTGGCCATGGTGAGTCAGCTGGGGCAGGGGGCTGGAGTGAGGCAGCTATCCCAATTGTCCCATTCCGTCCTCAGATATCCTGGATCTATGCCATAAAGGGCTTTAAAAGTAATAAGCAACACTGTGAATTGGCCTCAGAAGCAAACTGGCAACTAATGCAGCTCAAGTAGCAACGGAGTCATGAAGTTTCTATCAACTTACTTTCAGATATTTTAAACATGTTTTATAGCCAATATAGTTAAATATTTTTCATTTGTTTTTTGTTGCGCGTTCTCCCAGAGAAATTTCCTAGATGTTAAGTTATATCTTGCTACTTCTTGTAATTTGGAAATCCCAAATTATGTTCTTCATGAACAAACGTGGTTAGTTGAATTAGAGGGGGAAAAAACAGCCCTTTCCATTTGAAAAATAACAGCTCATTCACAACTGGTACACAGAACTTCTTGGTATACATATCTCCATAAGTTTATAAATGAAGTTAAATTTTCTCTAATCCACATATTTAAAAGTTCTAGGAATTACAAAATATTAATGGCTTAGAATTAAGATTTCAGAGAAACACATTTCCTTATTTGCAGGAAGACATTCTTGATTGATACTGAATACAGTACTAAGCTCAGAGTTTCCAGTTTTGCTGATATCTTTTGTTTGTGGTATTGCTATTACCTAAATCAGTGCTACTATAACTAATGTAATCAATTTCTTTACAATAATTTATTTCATTATTTTGGAGAAGAGAAATTTTGGATTTATAATGAATACTAAGAATAGCTATTCCAACTTTTACAACTATCTTTTGTTTGAAACAAACTGTTGCCTAATCACACCTTGATTTAAATCACAAATTTACCCATTGTCTTATTTAGACAATCCTTACTTCTAACCTGGGACGGAACAGAAATATGGAGAGACAGTAGGGAAATAGAATCTGAGAAAACTATAACATCTAAAAATAACCATACAACTAAAAGTAGCTAAGTCATGGAACATTGAAAAAAGGAAAGAATACAGCAAAACAGACTATGCTTTTCCTTACTCTCATGTAGCAACAAAGCACTCCAATTCTGGACTGACATTCAATGGTGACTCTTTCAACCGAACTTCTACTATCTAGGCTTATTTATTTACTTTAGTTTTATCACTGCTGATCTCTAAACATTGTTACAACAGAAACAAAAGCACACAATGCTCTTTTATGGTAGTATTCCAAGATGTTTATTTGCAAACTTTGGTGGACGATAGTCTAAATATCTAGGTGAGCAATGAATATATAAATTAAAAATAGTGGAACCAAGATGCAGCCCTGCCTAATACCTCTGAAAATAGAAATTTCCTCAGCAATGGGTATTTCAAAAGATCCTTAAATATGAACTTTTAGATAATGTCAACATCAGAAGAAATAGCTGGTGATCGATTGTCACTGAAAACGATTTGTAGTTAAAGATCAGGTCAGATTAAAAATCAACTGCTGTTGCATATAGAGATAAATTTGGTTTATTTTTCTGCCAGATGGTTTGATATACTGTAAAGGCTGGGTGTAAAACAGAAAGCCAGGATGAAAGCCAAATTGCTGCTTTGCCAGAATATTTTCAGACTCCATCCAAACCACTAATCAACCGTACAGATGTCTGGCATACGATTTCTGGCATACAATTTTCGGACTATACTCAGCAGGCTGATAGGTCTACAGTTTGGAAGTAACTTTTCCTCAACTTTATAAAATGTAGGGATTAATACTGCTGCTTTCTAATCTTTGAGGACACATGCAGTGTGGTTAATAAAAGAGAAAAAAAGAAGTTAAAATTGAGGCCCACCATTCCCTGTTGTTCTTGATTGCTTTTGTTGCTATGTGACTGTACTTGGTGGTTTTACCACACTTTAGCTGCTTTACCAGCAAATCTATTTCCATACAGATTACTGGTGGCCACTGGTGTGTGTATGTCCATGTCCATAAATGGCTTCTTTGCCCTTTTTGCAGTGCCTCCCATTTTGCTGCAAGATAAGGCAGTCAATTTGAAACAATTTTTGAAGTGAGATACAACAACACTTCAAAAAAGTGCTAGATTTTCAGATTTTCAGTTGCAGTAATCAGCTCTGGCTAAGCCATCTTTGTAGCTTCCCTCATTTCACCTTTGAGCAAGTCTTTGACATTTAAAGTTCAGTGGAGAAAGGATAATGGGTGACCTCAGTACACTTGATATGTGCAGTCTCCATGTTATGAACCTCTGGCTTATGAACAATTCCTAATTACGAACAGGCTGCTGACCAGCATTATGAGATCAGACTCAAATGGTGGATGATGCTTCCATCTTGCAAATTGAAGAGCTGCTGAACACAGTGCCTCCATAAGAATCATGAAGTAGTGAATGCATTTTTAATATACTATGCAGCCTGTTTTTAGTGGTTCCTGAAAGCACGGTGCAGCCTCAGCAAAACTTCAGCCTGAGGAAGAACAGCATCTGCTATATAAGCGGAGATCTACCAGTACACACTATTTGCCCATCAACTTCCCATATGGCTTATATCAGTGCCGAGCTGCTTTTTGCCATTTTCACATCACTGTTTTCCATTGCAACCTTTCTTTGCCTTCTCTCCATGCCTGTTTCTCTGAAATCAGTTTCTGCTATGACATTTGTTTGCAGCAGAAAACTGGACAGCAGGGGTTTTGAGGAGCTTAGTTTTAAAATGTGAAGTAAATGTAAAATATCTGTCCCTCTTACAGCTAAGCAGCATTGATTTAGGCCACGTCTGGGGCCATGTTGCTTGCAACACCATGTTCTCTCACAGCAGAGAGTAACTCTAGGATGTAAATGGTCTCCATTCTGGGTCCTGAGAAAATATATACTTTTTCCTGGCTGATAGGAGCTTGGAATATATAAAATCTTTAAGTTTATATAATTCAGTTTATGTTGTTTACATTTCTTCTAAAAATTTCTTAAGTTGCTTAAGACACAGCTTTCATAAAAAAGTACTCACATACAACAATTTTTAAAAAAACAATTAAATAAGTTTACAGGTAGTCCTTGGCTTACAACCACCATTGTGACCAGAATTAGCATTGCTAACAAAGTGGCTGTTAAATGAGTCACCCGATTTTACCACCTTTTCTGTCACAGTTTTTAAGCAAATCACTGCAGTTAAGTGAATAATGCTGTCTTTAAGTAGAACTGACCTCTCCCATTGACTTTTGATGGTCCGAAGTCAGCTGGGAAGGTTGCTAATGATGATCATATTCATTAAACTAGACATACCCAGCAACCTTTCTTCATGTTTTAGCCTTCAGTCCCCTAATCATCGTTGTTGCTCTTCTCTGCACTCTTTCTAGAGTCTCAACGACGTTTTTACATCGTGACAACCAAAACTGGATGCAATATTCCAAGTGTGGCCTTACCAAGGCCTTATAAAGTGGTATTAACACTTCACGCGATCTTGATTCTATCCCTCTGTTTATGCAGCCTAGAACTGCGTTGGCCTTTTTGGCAGCTGCAGCACACTGCTGGCTCATATTTAAATGGTTGTCCACTAGGATTCCAAGATCCCTCTCACAGTCACCACTATTGAGCAATGTACCACCTATACTGTACCTGTGCATTTTGTTTTTCTTGCCTAAATGTAGAATCTTACTTTTTTCACCACTGAATTTCATTGAATATTGAATATTTATTTATTGAATTTATATTGCCACCTATTCGCACATGGCGAGTCATATTGTACTTATATTGCACCACTGAATATTGTACTTATCCAATAAGCACACACATACATAGACACAGATGCACACATGCTGTATATTTAAAGGCACCAAGCTAGAAATCAGGAGACTATGAGTTCTAGTCTCACTTTAGGCATGAAAGCCAGCTGAGTGAATTTGGGCCAGTCACTCACTCTCGACCCATGACATCAGGCTCGGGTGATAGGTTAGTCAATTCTTGTCACAACCAATGGATCAACAGTCAGTTGATCCAAGAAAAGCAGACCCTGCACTTGTGGGAAGAATGCTAGGAAGAAAAAAAAAGCATAGTTCTAGAACTAGCTTTCTAATATTCATTCAATCGATTAGCTCTAATTTATTTAAAGCATATTCACGTTTTCTCAGCTCTTTCATTTTGATTAATGAAATTCTTCCAAAAGATTCCTCCAATTCTAGTCAGATGGATAGACAGATGGGGCTGACTCAATCACTCAAGGTCTAAGATTACAAAATACTAAGTAAACTATAGCTGGCTATTATTCTATTCAATATTTTGCCAAGCAAAGCAAATCATACACATATATAGTGCCTAAATAAATAATAATTTTTGCTCACCAAGAATTTCAATGAAGCAACTGATTTCTAATACCACCACCATCGCCACCTACTTGTTTAACAATTTTTGTTGCTTCTGTGTTTCTCCGATAAAATATATATTTATATTCATCCATCCATACTTCTGCAAGGCGAACTTGATTCCGGGTAATCACTTGAGTTCCTTTTGGAAAGGTATGGGGGCTCTTGCTGCGAAACACATGACCCACAACTGAGCAAGGTATAATTTCCAACTGCCCCCCACACTGCCACACCTGAAAAATACAGAGCTGTACTCAGTAAAACCTTCAGTAGCTGCTATCAGGTGAGAGTGCTACAGGAACATGTACGTACTAAGAAGAGGACCCTGTTTGTAGGGGGCAATAAGCTGACTTTGTATAAATATACAGAAGTATGAAGGCTATTGCTTAACACATTGTAAGCCGCCCTGAGTCTCCGGAGAAGGGCGGCATATAAATAAAATTTTAAAAAAAGATTAAAGTGTGGCCTTGTGACACAGATAATACTAAAACAAAGTAGTTTTTTTAAATATGAACTAAGCATGAATTAATAATATGTTGACCAAGCCACAGGTACCACTTCTAGAATCTACACATCATTTTATTTTTCTAGGCCATCAATATCACATGGTTAGGTTAATTTATCTGCTCTATCTGCAGACTGGACGTAAAAGGTTTAAGAAGTTTTAGCCTAATGTCACGTTGCCAGTAAAAGACATGTGAATACTCTATTAACTTACTCGGAAAGACATTTCTAGATTTTCTCCTCCCCATATTTCCATTTCTTCATCATAGCTTCCAATTCTATAAAAATAGTCCTTTGATATTGAAAAAAGACCTCCTGCAAAAGTTGGTGTTCTGCCAGAGGACGGGAGAGAAATTAAGAGAGAGAAAGCTTTATTAAGCCAGGAACTTCTCCATCTGACTGAAACATATTATTGGTTTTCTTTTATATATAAGACCTTAACCTTATCTTTCTTCAAATAAATCTGATCAACTGAACTACCACCACCAATCAAATACATTCAATGTTACACAAGTGTAAAACCCCTCATACAATGAAATACCTTACTAATTCTGTTCTTTTGTTATCATATCCCAGCTTCCTGAAGAAAATTTGGAGTGTTGTGAAAGAGCAGTGGGATTTATTCTATTCTGAGAGAACCGTATGTCAGTGAAATGACATCACTAAATATAATTCTATTATCAAAGCAAAAACAACACATCAACAGCAGTGGAACACACATTTATGAAAATGACTGACTGCTGTCTAAACCTATACTGTAATCTATTTCAAAATCAGAAACAGACAAGAGTTTTCCTGGGGTTAAAAATGAAGACTTTTGATATTTGAGGATAAATACCCTTATTTGATTTAACATTCTTCCAGCCTAACATAGTAATATTGCTACAGTAAAATTAAATAACTGAAAAGTCAATATATTCTATAACTTTTCAAAAGTCAGTCATTACAAAGAAATAAAATAAAACCTAATGTAAATTTCAAGTGAATTATATCTAGGATCCAATCTGGGTCAGTCACAGGGACCAGAGGTTTAGACTTCCAAGCTTTCAGACTTGTACTGGAGCCCACTCTCATAGAACTACTCTCTCTCTCTTTTTTGAAATGGATTACAGTATAAGTCCATACAGCAGTTAGTCAGCAGTCTTGAGAGAAGTTCCCTGAGGATGGATTCCCACTGAGTCTAAAAGCTTGGAAAATTAAACTTCTGGTCCCCGTGACTGACTCAAATTGGATCCTGCAACATTTTCCTGGGACACGTATATCTGCCTTCATTTGTGAATTATATCTAACCTATATTCTGTAATATTCTAAAAATTCTAAAATCAACTCTTCCCCATGCACAATCCATTAAGAGTTAATCAAACTATTTATCCTTGGTGTCTGCCTTTTGAGATAGGCTGACCTTTTAAGCAGTGTCAGGAAAGAGCTTTCCAGAGATTCCAGCATTCTACTTTATAGTTGTAGGATGTATTAACAGAAAGCCTTGTTCAAAACCTTCACCACTCCCCTTAAAGACAAAAAGGTCATGGTGAGGCTGTTATGAGTTCCTTCCTTATACTTACTTTCTCAGAGCTGAATAAACATTACATCTCTCCCATCTCCTTCACAAAACCTGAGGAAAAATGTTCCACACTCGGGCATACAGCATGGAATTCTTTCAAAGACTGCATTGCAGTTATTCAGTTATGTACCATCTTTAATTTATTTATTAAATTTATTTGCCACCCATTTCTCATTTTGAAGCAACTTAGTTTTTACACTAAGTGGATAGAGTTTATTTTTTATTAATTTTTGCACACATTAAGTGGACCAGACTCTCTTTGGGTGCAAATAAATATATTTGAGAGATGAAAACTGCAGAGGCAGATATATAATATAAAAACATAAAACTTTTTGTTCTTTTGTATTTTATTCACAAAACAAGCGTAACAAAACTATTGATAAAAGCAAATAACTCACATTTCATTACTTACTTAATAGGATAGGTTTCATCTTTCCTTTTTTTGTTTTCATTTTCTGGGAGAGATTCCCAGCCAAAGGATAAACTCCAGTCAAAATTTCCTCTGTTGTGGTTTTGACCATAAGGAGAAGGTTTATTAAACTCAAAAGTATTGAGGTCAATAGATGAAATATCAGGGCTTACAACACAAGTATAATTTTCAGCTATTCTGGCTAGTAAAGGTTCTAGCCATCCATAAAAGCACTCACCTAAAAGACAGAAACGAGCAAAGTTTTTCCACATGCACAAGAACATTTCAAATACACTTCAACTATAAATACAATTTTAGTCCCTGGAAATTATTTTTAAGAACTGTTCTGCAGGACACTTTTTTATCAATTTCATAAATATTTCAACAGTTTATGAACAATTATCAATAAATAATGCTAAATATGTATTGTCAAGGAAAAATATAATTTTAAATCATTTTCAAAGCATAAAAGTTATTTGAAAGGAAAAAAAGTTAAATGTGTCTGAAGCCATATAAATATTGTAAAAAATCTTGAAATTTTAATTAACCCTCTGAATAAGCCAAATATTGTTTTATTAATTTTATATTAAATTTATTCTTCAGATTTCAAACTTAATTCAGTACTGCTATTTTGGTAAATAACAGCCAACATATGAACAAAGGCACAAAGAAGGGGAAGAACAAAGATTTATACAGATTTATACAGTTGTAAACAAATTCAAAACAACGAAGGTAAACTTCCGAAGTTTCTTCTGGGAAAACTGTTTCGTTATGAAGCGCCGTAGCATTCTCATATAAGTCATCACGGACAGTCAACATATAGAAGTGCTTCAGAAAATGGAGAATTAAATCTGTGAATAAACTTGGATGCTTCTCTGAAGTCAGCATAGTCTAATTTCTCATTCAGCTGCAGTTCTTTCAGCAGCATATACATCCAATCAACTGCAGAAATGTTTTCAGAGTTTAAAAAGTTGTCCAAGGGAAATTTCACAAAATAATTCTAAAGAAGCAGCTGCATTTTCTTTTCATCTTTCTTGCCTTATACATTTTACAAGTAGCTAAGTCTAAGTCCTGAGAAATGGAAACACAACACCTCTGCCTACTACTGTACATAAAGGTAAGAAAGCAAAGTAGTAATATTCAATTACTAATTCTGTTTCCTCACACTCAACTCTCTTGTCAAAAGTCTAAGTACTCAAAAGAAAACTTGTAATATGGGTTAGGTTTTTTTCCTTATTTCTCCTGTTTACTGGAAGAAATTTTGAATTAGCCAAGAGGAACATCAAATTAAATAAACATTAATTTAAACAAATTCTGACAATGTTCACAACTAGTGGATATTTTGGTTTTTGGTTAAATTCTGGCAATATTTATTTGTTTTTGATACTATAAAATTATATTGGTTTAACCTTTATTTTGAAAAGACTAAGCTCTGCGGGTGTTTGGAAGCAAACTGTTCTTGAATTTTAAATGTGCAAGGAATTGGCAGCCTGTTGGGATTCAAGGAAATAAAAGTATTCCATGCAAGTTCAGAGATGTTTTTCTTTCCATATTTCAAGATCCTGAGACTGGAAACGTACTCCTGGTCAGAGTTCATAAAAGTTTTAGAAGACCTGATAGAACAATCACTTCTAGCAGTGTTTGACATATTTAGGTGTTATTGGAAAGGCATGAATGGTTTTGAAAAAGGGCAGAGAACATGTGTTTTCTAATCATGGAAATCCACAGTACCATTTACTGGGCACTGGTTTTAGTTTTATTCTAATGGATAAAGACAGCATGAAGGAAAAAATATACATGTGCTCATAAATATTTTTATCAAATCACTATTTCTGTCTAACAATTCTCTGCCAAGAATTCACTTACTTATTTGAAATTACTCAATTATTAATAATTACTCCTGAGATCTGCCTTCAACTCAATGTTCAGAAGTGTACCTTTTAAGTTCTGAACTACTAAATAAGAAGCTATGATGACAACATTTCAATGTTCTCAAGTTTGAGAAATAGCAAGTTAAATGATGCAGTGGGGGTATGGAATTCTAAAGCTTGTCTATTTTCTCAGTTCCTCTATAACACTATAAAAATCCCAACCACTTTATGCATATTTTATGCAACCATTTGCATGCCAGATTTTGTGATGTAACCCCATGTAAATACTGAGTTGAGAATCTATCACTGACTTTTAAGAAACAAAAAACTATTTCCAACCCCAACAAGATCAAAAATGTCATCTGCAATGTTCCTATTAAATTTAAAAAAATAATTCAGAAGAAAATCACACACATACTATATGGATTTCTTTTATTGTATTTTAGCATATTTTTCACATTATTATTCCTTTAGAGACATGCAACATGTTTTGCAGTTAAAACACCTTGACCTCAGAATGTTCATTCCAATCTGGAAAAGAGCTCACCATAAGAAACTTGATTCTGAAATGAACTACAGTAACTTCCCTATGTCAATGCATCCTAACTTTAGATTAGATAGAAATTCAATGACAAAATAGGACAATATGGTCTCAAATTACTTAGTGCTCCTCTAGTGTTCAATGAGCTATCTAGACATACTTACAGTGTGCATCCAAAAAAGTAAGGGTTTCTCCAGTAGCTACTGAAGCACCTAACAGCCGAGCAGTGATAAGCCCCTTTCTTTCCTTTTGTCGGACAACTTTAACTATTTGGAACAGTTTCACGTAATCATCCAGTTTATCCTGCAAGTAGTCTGAAAAGAGAACAAGTCATTTTCTATACCTTCAACAAAAACATTGTTAAAGTTTACTTGTTAGGATCAGTTCATCAGTGAAGAAAATAAAAAAATGATATAATTTTTCAATGACCATGGCTATAATTCTAAAAGCTTCCTTACCATCTGATTACTAAAAAATGAACAAATGACCAAATAGGTACCACCTTAATTCAGCAAAATTGTAATTGTTAACACCTACTAGTAAAGTTAAGCTTTGGCAAATTTTTGTGCTTTTGGAAAAAGTAATCCATATATTTAGTTGGACTCAAATGAACATTATTTTGTATCATTTAAAGCAATTTGGCTTTACAATCAAGCACTTTATAACTGAATATTGTTGTAGGCAAGTGTTACATTTTAAAAGAAAAATTAAAGATTAGCTCATCCTGACTTAAAGACTATGGCCAATGCTTTAAAGAGAATAAATTGTTGATGGAGAATATTGTTTAAGAAATATGTTCTCGATATGAATTACTATGTGATAAATGTGATACACATTTTATACAATTCAAGGCAATAGCATTCCACCAAGTCCTACATATACATAATCCAAAATGATAATCTTATATCTCAATTGACTACACACAGACACATTCAGAATATTATTCAACTGCATTAATGATTGCAGCAGTGTCATGCAATAGGAACAATCAGCAACAAGACGAGCTGTTCTAATCAGAATGATGCTTTTAGAAGACAGAAGAAAAATTTGGAAACGGACAACTGATATACTAGGAAAATACTTACTGATTAACAAGACAAAGGGACACATCCTATGCCATATTCTACTATGTATATGATTAAACATGTAATATCAGTTAGTTTTTCCCTTTGATAACAAAAAAAAGATGTTGATTAGCTCAGAACCAAGATAAATAACTTATTGCCCACATGTGCCCACCCTTCCCTTCTTTGCAGTACTGAGCCTCCCCACAATTGCTTTAATGGCTTCAGTTACTAGTTAGGTGAGGATAGAAAGAATAAGCATCCTGTATTTCAACAATATGTTAAGCCGTAAAACATCCAGTAATGGCCACTGTAGGAGAAGAACCATCAGGATGAATTTATACACTATATTCTCTAACATGAATCTAAGTAACTGTAGCATGCAAAGACAGTCTGTGACTTAATTCAGAAACATCCATCTTTAGCTTCTCAATGTAATGCTATCTACATATGATTTAGAATTTCATCTCCTTTATTTTCCATCACCAAGAAATATCTTCATTAGAAAAAATATTCCTGCTTTATAGCATAACAAACCTTTAAGAAAGAGCAATAGTTTGGCAGTAATTTATCAGGTTTGGCATCATATCAAGCATTGCATAAAACCAACTTGTTCAACCATACTCTTAAAACAATTTGGCATGTGATTTCCAATTCTAGCTTGAGCAATTGAGATCTAGATGTAAAATAACCTTAACCATAATTTGACTTGGATTGAACTGAGCCAAAAAGAAAATGAACACAAACTAATTCAGTTTAAATGCATATGTAGATGTATCTACTTTGTACAGATAGACCACAACTTACAACCAGCTTGGATTGGAACTTCAATCACCATAGAGGTGGTCAGTGAGTTGTGCCCAATTTTACAACCTTTTTTTGCCAAGGTTGTTAAGCAAATCACCAATGTTGTTAAGCAAATCCAGTTTCTCCCATTGATTTTGCTTATAAAAAGTTGGCTGAAGTTACAAATGGCGATCATTATGACCTCATGACACCGGAAACCATGGGTTGCCAAGTGCTCCAATTTTGACCACATGATTGTGGGAATGGTTGTGTGAAGTCACTTTTCCCATCATCGTCATAATTTCAAGCAGTTGCTAAAAGAATGGTCCTAAATCAAGGACTATTTGTATGTGAATGTAGGTACAGTATATAGGAGGCGGATATTTCATCTCTTGAAAGGGCTGTCTCTTCTTTATTGAAGAAAAATGTGTATATTTCCAGGATATATTAATTAGAAAAAAAACAAGTATGAAAATAATCTATAGTTTATAGATAGCGTCTTACCGTCTACACTGGCATCATCTACCAAAATTATTTCCTTCAATAATATTGCAGGGGAAGTATGCATCACACTATAAACTGTTCTCAGAAGAGTTGACCATGCTTCATTGTGAAACACTATGATGACACTTGTAGTTGGCAGTGGAGGGCAGCGCTTAAATTTCTGTTCAATACATCTGGGGGATAAAACCATAGTTTATGGGGAAAAAATGAATAAGAAATGTTAGATCTTAATACTCATGGTACAGATAATGAGCTTTGCATGTATGGTAGAACTATTTCATTATTATTTTTAAAAAAACATGTAACGAAAGAAACATGGCACAGGTATTTTCTAAGAATCTCATTCTAACAATAAAGTGATAATCTGTGTATCACATTGTATGTGGAAAGACCTTGAGAGACTGGGCCCAGAGATGCTGTCTAGGGAATGCTCAGATAAGAGACAGCTTAGTCTATGGTTGAAAATTGGGTGTGGCAAGAGGTACAGAAGAAGCCTTTACTAATTTCTTGGGGATGAGATCTATACTTTCAGACTTGCAAGATTCTACTAATATGGGCTACAATAAAGTAGAATTAAGCTCATTTGGTGAAATTTCCTATCTCATCCACCTTATAAGGCTGACATTATGAGGGAATATAAAGATTTAAAATAATTACCACAAAGCTTCATCATAATTAGCAAATTACTCAAGTTTAAAATAAACAGAAGACTTCTGCTGAAAAATTGTTAATAAGAGCTTAATCAATGTATTGGAAGTACTCTAATCCCACATAAATTTTTCAAGATTTCTTAGTATTTTTTAGATGCATGATTTGCTATCAACTACTTCAGATATAGGTATATATCTGTATGCTATACCTACAGATGTAAGAATTAGCAATTATTTTATTTATTTATTTATTTATTTATTTATTTTATTTATTAAAAAAAATTTTAGGCATCTTACTCACAGTGACACTGGATTTACAAAAATAAAATCCCAATACAAAACTTAATATACCTGCACACCCCTGGCAATAACAATCAAACCAATCATGAGTCCCATATTACCCTGGCAAAATAATGTCTTCAGAAAGACTGTAGGAGTGTCAAGATGGGGGCCAATTTTATTTCCACAAGGATGTGGCATGGGGGGGCGGGGTGGGGGGGAAGCTATAATAACAGTAGTCACAGTTCACATCTTAATACAGAAATGGAAGCTCAAGACACCCTTTTCTCATATTTAACATATTTTTAACCAAAAAACTAGAATATTTGCTCTTAAATCCAAATACATTTCAACGTACTCAGGTGGTCGTGTGTCTGGTCCTAGATCTCGATGTAAAGAAATCCTATCACTTGCAAATAAATTAAAACAATGCTTTTCTTCACCATGCTCTTTCTCTTTCCATTCATCTGGGCTTAAACTGATCATTTTGAATGCTTTACCAGAAGCCCCTGGAGTATTAGGATCCTGAGGGGGGCGCTCAAGGTAAGGAGTCAGTTCAGCAGCTGTGTAATATCCAGGTAAACAATGCTTCTGTTCAGCATTATGAGTCTGCCTAAGAGGTGCTTTTATTTGCATTTTTGGTTTTGCAGCCTTAATGTTGTTCACAGCATTTAACACTAGATCTAATACAGTTTTCTTTTCATCATGAGATGGCATTCCTGGTTCCTCATTAAATTCTTGAACACCTACTTCTCGTTGTAACAAAACCAAAAATATTAAGAAGATGAAAATAACGAAGGTAAACTTCCAAAGTTTCTTCTGGGAAAACTGTTTCATTATGAAGCGCCGTAGCATTCTCATATAAGTCATCATGGAGCGTCGACATATAGAAGTGCTTCAAAAAATGTTTTCTTTTATACAAAAAAGTTCACAAAATGGGAAAACCTGCAAGATTTTAAAAAAGGTTAAATTATACTAATGTATGTTTATTCATAAAAATAATTGCAAGAGTTTAAATTAATACTGTAATAAATTCATGAAGACTCTACGTTTCAGGGTTACTGAAATAATGCTCATTTTCTAAACTTATTAGAGTATTTGAGTCCCGTAAGAACCCTTATTAGATACAACTGCCAATTTATTCTTATCCCTTGAGGTACATTCTTCTATATCTTTTAGATCAGATGCTCTAAAATTTTTAATTATTAGCCATAAACAACCACTTGGGGCTATGAATCTTAAGAAAGTTCACAATATTCTGCTATGTGTCCCTGAAACAGGTGATTCAAACTTCAAAATGAGTCATTGTGTTTTGGAAATGTTCCAACTTTGTAAAGGTACTTTTATTTTGAGTGTTTTGGATATGCTCCAACTTTAAAATGGTCCTTTTCCGTTAATACCGGTTTCTCAGTTGATCACCTCTGGAACATTCAGGTGGCCCATTTTGGGGATTGAAAAGACAAAATGTTCTGTGCATCCTGAGTTAAACCTCCATTTTCTCTTTTGGTACCATATATGCATTTTCAGATATGTTTCAAATCCATTTTTACACCTTTGAATGGTTGAAAATTTTTGAAAGTAAGATTAGCAAAACCATTTTTACAATTTCCCTATTGGCAGAAAATCATTTCTACTTGAAGAAACATCCATATTGAAATAGCAGTGAAACATATTAAAAAGTACCATCCAAATGGTAAAAGTTATACTTTACCATTTGCATTTCTTTTTTCAAATTAAACTTCTGGTTGTATTTTTGATTGCCAGACACTAAAAGAAAAACCAGTATTAAGCAACCGATTATTTATATCCAGTTCTATGTCATTTGAGAGGACAGGGAGGTTAAGCTGCATTGTAATGTTATGCAATTATTTGACATGGTAGCAATTCTAATTTTCCAGATGGATGGATACTTATCAGTATGTCTCTCACATTACTCCTGAATGTGTTACCTGCTAGGCATTTTGCTTTGGAGAACAAGAACTATGTCTAAATCAGAATAGTATATGCTATTTATTATTTGATAAGCATCTTGCCCAATCAAGTATTAGAGATGATCTCTCATGTAGCACTAGAATGAAAATTCTAGTTCAGGAGTAGTCCAGAGTGGTAGAGCCATATCAGCAAAGTAAAGCATTTTATATTCATTACTCAGATTTAGATTCAGATAGATTAAAACTCAGTAAAATGAACAAAGTTCCAGATTTTCTAGACTCCCTAACCACTAAGCACTGACTCAATGAAAGTTCACTGTGAATATGCTACTGCTCCTGGACAAAGATCTGCAAAGGGAGAACATTGTTCCAGCCACACTTAAGCTCTTTCAGGCTGAGCTGCTAGCTCAGCTTCTTCATGGGACTCTGGTCCCACCTCATCCCATAGGATGTACCCTGGAAAGGGTACAATCTAAATTCATCACAGCAGCTCTCCAGATACCATGCTGTATCTGAAATGCACATCTAAGAGTGGAGACGTATATGATAAACTTCAGTCAACAGTGTGTCTAGCTTTTATAAGCCTTTGGTTGAAACTCAACTTCTATCCTCAAGGCTTAGCACCATTAATTCTTGAGGACAGCTTTCAGTTCACATGGATCAAGGCTGTTGAATCTAATCTTTGAAATCCAGGCTACCCTTCCCTGCAGTTCTTAAGATGGAATATGATCAGGCGAAACAGACCCTAGAGCAAAGATTAAAGAATACGGACAGGCAAGCAGATCTAGGGAAAGGCTCTAACCTTCCTGTCACCAGTACATAACAGATATACTATCACCACTGCCAGCTACCTTACATAGTTAGAAACCATCAGAAAGCTTTCACAGAAAACCATCAGAAAGCTTACATAGTTACCCAGTCATCAGAAAACTTTCTCAATTGATCAACAGCAAGTGTGATTACCTCTATAAAAGCTGAAGTTTTAGGACTTTACTGGTTTCCAGCATTGAGGTATGTGCTAATATAATACCAAAGAGGAAAGATATCAGCAATGATCTTAAAAAAGCAATTGTTCCTGCCTGTCAGTCTGGGGAGGGTTATAAGGACATTTCCAAACAATTTAAAATCCATCATTCTACAGTGAGGAAGATTTATTTACAAGTGGAAAACATTAGCTGCCCTGAGTCTTTGGAGAGGGGCGGCATACAAATTTAATAAATTAAATTAATTCAAGACAGTTGCCAATCCTCCCAGGACTGGATGTCTCAGAAAATTCACCCCAGGGTCAGACCATGAAATGCTGAGAGATTGTAAAAAAAAAATCCAACGATTACATCTCAGAATCTACTGGCCTCTGTTAGCATGTTAAATCCTGAATGTCTTAAATGTTATTTTGTTTATTATTTACACCGGTCTAGGACTATAGTATATCAAATATTGACTAGATTGGAATTATGAAGTTTGGGGAATTTGATTAAATATAGAAAATGAGATATAAACGTAAAAGGAAGGAATTTATTGGTTTATTAGATCCAGTTAAAAATAGATATACTGTTATTTCTGGTAACCATTACTGGACTTTTGCTAATTAGGATGGATGACACTTTAAAGATTTATAGAGAATGTGATGAGATGCAGGATGAAGAGATCGTTATATTTTAAGAGATGGTATAAGTTGTTAAAGTTGTTTATACTTTATAAAGGGGGATGTCGAAGTAGTTCTCCTTGATCTTTACATTTTTGTGTCCTCTGTGGCTGCTTGTATTATCCAAGAAGAGCAAGGATCTAACTTGCAGATGGCTGAGCTCATGCTACAGAAGACACTGTCAATTTCCTCAGGTATCACAGGCTTGAAAAATCCCAAATTACCTGGCAAGACATTATTTCTGTCATCTCATCAGTGTCTGCCCATCTAACATCCAACTCAGATCCAGTATAAGAGTGTAGAGAAGGGTGCAGACAGTCTTGAAGAAAATATGCAACACCTACTGCATTATATAAACACCAGCTTAGCCCAGTAAAATAGGAAAGGGTAAGAAAGAAATCCAGACTGATCCTGAGTATAAAAGGGAGAGAGAAAAGCCATCAAGCTTTCACAATTCAATATCAATAGAATTCAAGTATTTATCGGGTAGTCCCAGCTTAGTTTACTTCAAGAGAAACAGTCTCCTCAAAATGCTTAGAAATTGCTCAAGCAGAAGTTCTTGGAGCCACTAAGGGCTCCATTCATGTAATTAATACTGCTAGATGGCCCTCTGAGAATGCAGTAACCAATCATGGAAAAGTACCCATAGTTCACTGCTCTTAGTGCCACAGAATAGGTACAAAAGTGGGCTCATGCCTATGTCTGCTCATATTTTACTCATTTTCTCTTCCAGTGCTCTCCCCAGTAAACCAAAGACCTTCTTGGATCAGCAAGAGAGTCAGGTCACTTCAGAGCAATCCCATCAAAATCCTTGCCTATCTTGATCCTCCAAAGTTCAGCCAATCAATCCAAGAGTTATCTGCATGATTGCTGGGAAATCCCCTAAGTACCCATTGGAAATTAAGTGGATCCAGAAGGTGCTTGGAGCAGATCAATCTCCCTATGGAGATTGGTGCTGATTGTGAATTCCAGCAGCTGGACCATGACAATAGACTGATATTGATGTCCTTGATGCTCTGATCATGAATTCTTCCAAGGTGAATACTAGTATCATGGTGGTACCACAATAGTTTGCCTCATGGTAACTTGGGACAAGCCCTTGGTTGCCATGGATGTCACAAATTCCTGATAACTGCTGCCTCCCATTCAGGGAAGATGACATTTCCCAGTACATAAACAGCTGGGGAGCCAGCCGCCAATGATTTTCACATAGTTGCTCTTACTCTGTTCATGTAAATCGTAAGCACGATTTACATGAAGGAAGAAAGATGTTTAATACTGTAATTCATTCCTCTCATTAATAAAATTAAAATGTCTTTCAAATATGTCTGCAGTCACTTTAATTGCATACAAATACTTTGCACTGCTTTTTAAGCCATTAATTTTTAAAAAGCAACGTTTAAAGTTGGAAAAATGTACAATTGCTATTTTACTTAAGAGGTGTTATTCTGACATGTATATGATGCAGTGGTATTGCTTAATACCATGTTTTTCTGCTTAAAATATGTGCTTAAAACAGAAATAAATTACATAGCATCATTAAAATCTGCTTCATCAAGTCAGTTTTAATTTCAAGGCCTGACTAATTAAACACATTAGCTTCTAGCAAAAAGATAACATATATTAAACTAGCACAATCTTCCTCACAGGGGCTTCTAAAACTTAGAGCAGATACTAAGAAGGCCATTCTCATAATTCTGCCAGTAGTACATTTCATAGTGGCTGAGTAGACAGAGCAACACCTCTGAAAGGTCTTAAGACATGAACTTTATAAAGCTAACCAATTCAGTTAAACAAATCATTGTGATTACATTACACTAAGCTTGGTTAATTTCAATTATAGCTTTTTAATAGCCTACAGACATTTATGCAGACATTAGTGCAATTGGTTAGTATGTGATTCAATGTATTGTGTGAACCAAGAAAATGGGATAAATACAGTAGTAACCTGATCTGTTAGATAAGAACTTAACTGCTCATGCAGCGATCCCAGAATATTGGATATTAAAAAGGGGGGAAATGTATGGACAGAGCATGGATTAGCTATAATTCTGAGCACAGCACTCAATTTTACAGATGTTTGTTGCAGGTTCTACCTTTATATTGCCATATTATTAATTCTTAAACTGTTGGCTTTCCTTTAGTTAAACAACACCTTACTATGCACACAGAAGAGGACAAGAAACTTATCGTCAAATAATTGGTAAATGAGAATAATAATGTAATAAATTGTTAAACAAGAAAATGCTGGATAGGGGATCAAGCACAAAAGATTTGTAACCGATCAATACACTTTCTGTAATTGTAATGGATGATATGTTTTAAGTTTGTTTAAAAATAAAAAACTTTTTTTTACAAGAAACTTAAAGCAAGCCCAAATTATATAAATTCTTAAAAACAAAACTTAATAAAAACACAATGTTGAAAGATTTCTAGAGAGAAAGTCAGATAGGAGGAGGAATGTAAATAGCATTGTGGAATAATTGTGACGAACTGGTTGGAGCTATGGATAGAAAACTGCAATAATTTGTTGAAAGCCTTATCTTAGCTTTTAGAAAACAGAAAGGATCTGTTCGGTATGAATGAAGATGTCCATTATTTGCATATTTTTAACGAGAGACTAACAGAACAGTTTATAGTGATGACTGGTCTCCTGCATGAATTCTTATGATATCCCACGCTAACACCATTATATTTACAATTAGAAGAACAATTTGTTAAAACCTTTACATTAAAAATGTCCGAGAGCACAGGTGAAAACAGAAATCTTTCAAAAGTAGCTATGTTTCATTTTTAAAAATGAATTTGATGTAAATGGATGCCATCTAGTGGCATGACAGCTGCTATAGCCTGCAGGTATAGTATTACATTACCAATCCTCAAGATACACATTAACAAAAATTCTTAAGGCAATGAGCAGAAATACCAAATTGCCTCAAACTCTGGATGTTTTGGAAGACAGCAGTTTTATATTTATTTTAATGTAGGATATAGATATCCTATTGTTTGTAAATAAGCCAAAAATGGGGGGCAAATTACTATGAATTTTAATCTCAATCCCATTTGTATAAATAGTAAATATAGTGGTCAAGGCAGGTGGTCAGCCCATATGGATGGTTGAGCAAGCAGCATTGGCAAACATAATAAAAGCATACATGCAGAGATCCTGTATTTTGGCTATGAAACCTTCATAGTTCCCTCAATCAACTACGGTCCAGAGGGTGGAAGGAAATCTCATCAACACGGTGGGTGGGAGGGACAGGTATGGCGGGAGCAGGGGGCCATATCCTGTGTTGGGAGCACGCACCCGCTGTTTACAGGCGGTGGCCTGCTCCGACCCCCAATGCTCTTCTTGCTCCCCAGGTTGTTCAGTTTCTCAGGGCCCGAGCTTTCGGCTGATGCTATGCAATGCCAGGTCCGTAGTAAATAAAGCCCCCCTAATTTGTGATCTTATTCAAGAGGGGGGAGCAGACCTGGCAGGTATTACAGAGACCTGGTTGGGCCAGGAGGAGGGAGTTCCCCTCGTGGAAATCTGCCCACCAGGCTTCCGTGCATTTCATCAGCCAAGAGCTCAGGGTAGGGGTGGTGGAGTGGCGGTTATTATAAAGGAGGGTCTTAATCCGAGGGAAATCACTGTACCACAGATAGCTGGATGTGAGTCCCTTTTTGTGAAGTGGGGTCATGGGGGACAGATGG
>JANHZT010002351.1:119848-139382 GCA_032468215.1 Stegonotus admiraltiensis
CCTTATTGCCATGCACTCAAAAGCCTGATTGGGTTTATTATCAGGGGATGTCTTATTTTGGGGGAAACAGGGTACTAGATGGTCATATGTCTTTAAAAACTGGAAAAAAGTGTGATTCATCTACACACAAATGTATTCACTTAATAGTTTAATAAATTAATAAGTTAACATATTTACAAAGGCATTTTATAATTTAGTTAATTAGCTTTAAGTTCTTAGATTTGTCAATATTTTTGTTTTGTTTTTATATTGTTCAATGGTCTAAACTATTTTATTAACCTCTATTAATCATCTAGAATAGCTTTACGCATTTTAATTTGAGCCTTGTAACCTCTCCCAAAAAGTGTATAAAATGCTTGTGATAAAGATACTAACATATAATGATAATTTAAAAATCCAGCCCTCGTGGAGCATGAGACTGTAAGCAGGGAAAATTAACTGTCTCACGATGAACAGCAATGATGATTGAACAGAATTTGGCTACTCTTCTGACTATTATCTATGAAGTGTCTTGCAAGAGAAAAAAAATAAGGCAGGCATCTGTTTTGCTATGCTTCATTATTACATGATTAAATCTTTGTGGCAATTTAAATAAAAGGGGCAACCAATGCTTTTAGTGATGTAATTTCCTCCAAGGCAGATGAATTTATACAGATGTACCACTGAATCTCTCTTTCAAAAGACCCGAAGGTTAAGATTATCAGGTTACCTAATGTCAAAACTTTTTATGTGTAGTGGAACAAAATACTGGTATTTTGCCAAAATGAAGGGTCTTCCTACCATGCTTTAGTCATAATTTTTGAAGTAAAGTTTAAGCCTCACAACACTCTGAATTGGCTTGGAAGGCCTCATGGAATAGTAATATAAGAGCTAAAAGGACAAAGGTTAGACGGAAAGAGCCTGAGGCCAATAGATCCATTACAGGAATTATGAAGATCTGTTAACCATTTCTCTCACTGAGAAATGAACTGTTTTCAGTCTATTTGGACACATAGGAGGGAAAAAGATGTAAGATTTGAACCTGGGATACAGTCAGCAGTTCCTGGTTTTTCAATTCTATTATGTCTCCTTCTATTATCTATAAAAATTATCTTATACCAGTGTTATGTTCCTGAATCTCTGCATTTTACCTTTTGAGTTTGATTAATGGTCGAATAAACAAATACTTCTTGAAGAAAGCGGTTGGGGAATTTGTATTCTCAGATTGCAATTTTTGACCCCGTTAATGTGCTGCCAGATTTACGTAGGTTGGCAGCTAGTTGGTAAAGCATATTGAGGAAAAAGAGTGATGGATATCTGATAATTTGAGATCTAATAACCTGTCTGGAATCTGCAACCTGGATTAAGATTACATTGCCAAAGGCATCATGATGACTTTTTACTACAAATATACAAAAAAATACAGTACCCAAATATATATGTTCCATAAGAATAATTTATGTAAGGAATTAATGTATCAGAAATTGAATAATAATAAAAGCTAAATGTGAGATTTAAATTGTTATAATAGTTCTTACCTACGATGGAAAGGATGACAACCACAAAGTCAAAAATGTTCCATCCAATTGTGAAATAATAATAGCGTAGGGAAATTAGTTTGAGGACACATTCTCCAGTGAAAAGGACAATAAATATAAAATTAATGCGGTAGAGGATATCTTCTGTTTGTTTACTTTGATCATCTGTTTCTACCATCATGGTGATCATGTTAAGGCAGATAAGAATCATAATACTGATGTCAAATACTTGTTGGGTCACAAAATCAAACACCATGCCTTGATATTTGTTCTGAAGTATAGAAGAAGAAATAATATTTAATGGAGACCATGGTGGGCACATTTGTTTAAGTAGAATTTAATTGAACTAAGGAGCTAATAATACAGGTAGTCCTCAACTTATAACAGTTTGTTTAGTGACCGTTTGAGGTTACAATGGCACTGAAAAAGTGATTTATGATTGTTTTTCACACTTATGATCGTTGCAGCATTCCCATGGTCACATGCTCAAAAATCAGATGCTTGGCAACTGACTCATATTGATGATGGTTGCCAGTGTCTCTGGGTCATGTGATCATCTTTTGCAACCTTCTCAAGCAAAGTCAATGGGGAAACCAGATTCACTTAAGGACCATATTACTAACTTCACAATTTCAGTGATTCATTTAACAACTGTAGCAAGAAAGGTCGCAAAATGGGGCAAAACTCACTTATCAAATATTTCACTTAACAACAGAAATTTTAGGCTCAATTGTTGTAACTCGAGGTCTACTTGTACAACAGTATGAGAATTAAAAGCAAACAAACTAAATTGCCCTCTCTCCCTTTTTTTCTCTATTCATTAACTTAATTTAAAATTACTTTTTGGTTGTGAGTAGACAGGATCATATTACTTACCCCTGGCCTAGGTATAGGTTTCTGAGGCTTTTTAGACCCCAATTTTTTCATTGCATTGTAGTACTTTTTCTGTTCTTCTGTCATAAAGATGTCTTGGCCTCCAAAGTAATGGCATGAGATGAAAATTGGTTATAATCATATTCTTGTGTATAGGTCTTAAATATAAATGCATTTATAACATATTACAAGCTAAAAATAAACATTGGGCCTAATTTATTTTTATAATGAAAATGCTACACAATTTTAACCATGTAAAAAAAGTGACACATCTTCAAACTCCAATTCATTTTTTTTTACAATTTGTTGAATAATAAATGTACTTAATAACCAGCGTGTTACAATAGTTATCGTTAAAGATTTTATTTAGAGGCTGATGTTGGGAAATATTTAGGGGAAAGGAGAATAAAAGAGTTCATAGGGAAAGAGGAGGGGAAAAAATCCACAGCCTATGGCAGTATTTTCTTTTATGTTTAAAGACAACTTTTATCTTGCATCCAGAAGCAGCCCAAGACCAGCTTTATGTCAACATCAAAGCAGTACCACAACATAAAACCACCACAACATAAAACCACCCATGAGGCCTTTCTATAGTTCATGGGGAAGGAACTTTCAGAAGATCATGATAATTGGCTCAGTTGGTCTGGTGTGGGTCATCCTCTCTGAAGCTCTGGGACTCCATGGCCATTTGTACTTTGGTTTACCTTTCTTGCACAGCATTTTTTCCCCTTTCCACAAATGCAGGTGTTCTAGGAAGTTGACATTCCCATTATTAAACAAAACTAAAGCATTTAAAAACATCAGTCCAGTGAGGAATTGTATATGTGGGTCCCCATCATTCATATAACTATTACTGTTGTTATTGCTAAGATGATATTGAGTGGAAAAAAGAAAGATAATGGGGATTCTGCCAGTTGTTGCTTTAAAACTTCCCAGATTATGGTGTGTAGGAGCAGCAACACTGATGAGCCCTAACACCATGGCACAGTAAAGGTAGGGTATGAGGTCAGTAATTTTGCGTCAAGATACTTTCCTCTGCCTCAAGGATGGGACCAAAGCACCTTAACTTAAACAATTTGCCTCCAGAGGTTGTGAATGCTCCAACACTGGAAGTTTTTAAGAAGAGATTAGACAACCATTTGTCTGAAATGGTATAGAGTTTCCTGCCTAAGCAAGGGGTTGGACTAGAAGACCTCCAAGGTCCCTTCCAACTCTGTTATTCTGAACAAGCCTAAGCAGTTATGGAGGAGAAATGCTCATCATCAGACGACTTTATGCAGCAGAGCTTCTTTACTTCTGCCATTGAGAAGAGATGATTGAATACATGACCTTAGACTGTGGAATGCCTAACATCTCGATCTACTGATCAATTCAGCATCAACTGCTGGACCACAAGTGTCAGACCCTTGCTAGAGGCAAACTGGGGCTGTTATTGTAACAGAATTTTAGGAGTATTCTGATAGGAGTATTCTGACTAGGAGTTCTTATTACAATTGTCCAGACAGATGAAAGAAGGTATGAAATGCCTTATAATAGTACATCATTAATGTATGCCAATTTTTTATGCCTCTGCTATACCACATGCAATGCCCCTCTTTGAAACAGAAAATATAAGGCAAGGCACTTAACATTGTTCCATGTTAAATTACATATAAGTATTAAGCCTGGATGAGAAAAGAGGAACATTGGTCATCTAGCTGGCAATGCAACACCATTAAACTTTTTTTATTTTACTGAAACAATGAACATATAATTCAACATGATTGAACTGAGTCTCATTTGGTGTAGTGGTTAAGGAGGTTCCAGAAGATCAGGAACCAGGGAGTTCTAGGCCCTCCTTAAGCATGAACGTTGATTGAGTGAATTTGGGCCAGTCACTCTCCCTCAGCCCAAATTATCTCACAGAGTTTCTTATGGGAAAATAGGATGCAGGAGTATTAAGTGCCATCTGAGATTATGTATTAAAGGGGATCAAATATTATTGTTGTTGTTCTTGGAGAGCAATCAATGTCCAATGAACTTTACAGTATGGATGAATCTAAGTAAGAATAGATTGGATAACATTTGGAGACTCAGATAAGCTGCTCAAATCAAGTTGTGTAGGCAACAAACAGAAGCTGATGAGGTGATTTAGAGATAGATTATTTAGGAAACAAGTGGAAAAGTTCAGATCAATTCTAGAAAAACCAAAGTATTGGCATGAATATCTAGGAAGACAAGAAAGGTGAATATGAGAATTCCAAATATGGCATACTGGGGACCAGAGATGGCTAGATGATGTCCCCAAAAGTTTGCTAGAGCTTCTAGATAGGGAACTATACAACATTTACAAACAATTTTTGAAAAACTCCAAGGTCAAACAAAGTCATGACAATTCTGGCAATCCCCAAAATAGTTTCACACAGACAAAGAGAACATTACACATGTTGTAAAGATCAGTGAGGCCATTTAGGAGGAAAAAAACTTTAGTGCTTATTCAGAACTGTACAGCTTGAAAGATTAGCTGGTTCTCCCAGATTTAAAGCTATGCTAAAGTAAGAGCATTGAGATAAGAATGGTTGGATGCCTTTTCCTGTTTTGCCTTTAGTTACCCTTTTTTCTTCCTGATGTGTTTAATTGTGGTCTGTTACCACATGAAATATACTAAAGTGAAGATGTGCCTCATGCTTAGTGCTTGCATCAAATACAAACTCCAGAGAAAACTTAACTCTCTAGCTTTCACAGAGTCCTCTGGGCTCAGGGCACAGTCTCTCTTTTTTTTATCACATGATAGAGAAAGTAAAGTGTCCACCAGGATGGAGTAAAATTCAGCTCTGCTATTTATTATATAAATTATTTGCTAATTTTTTTCCAGAGCCCTGGTCTCATAGTGGTTAAATGCAGTATTGCATGCTAACTCTGCCTACAGCTTAGAGTTTGATGCTGACCAGTTCAGGGTTGACTGAGCCTTCCATCCTTCCGAGTTTGGTAAAATGAGGACCCAGATTGTTGGGGGCAATATGCTGACTCTATAAACTGCTTAGAGACTGCTGTAAAACACTATGGCAAGGTATATAAATCTAAATGCTACTGCTATTGCTATTTTCACTCTCCAAAGACTTGTGTTTCACTGCTGTATCAAATGATTTTCCTTCTAAGGCTTCTTTCCTACCAGCCTTAGGAGAAATGAACCACATCAGTCTCTCTCAAGCCGTAATTTCCAGAACTGATCTTGTGCCACTCTAAATTCTAACAAAATGTATTCTGAGGTTAGCATTTAAAAAAAAAATACAGGGTTCTCAAAATATCCAGGACCATACATCTGCACCAATGTGAATCATGATTGCTGTGTGTCCTCAAGATTTCTAAAGTGAACAAAACTCTTATTCAAACATTTGAGCAGCTGAAGCATTGATCTTCTTAAATACTTAAGTTATCAGCAATACAGTTAAGCTAGAAGCAGTGCAAATTTGAGTCCAAAATAAAAGCAATTACTTCTATAATCAGAACAGAATGATGAAATGTTATAATTTAGTTGATTAGGTTGAAGAACTCACTTTGCCAATATGTGAATTTTGTCTCATACATTCCAACAGATCTCATCAGCACAGGATTCTTATATACAATGACAGCAATCAAGATAACTAATTTGATTATGGGTTCTTAAGCTCACAAATGACAACCATTTCAGACCCTTTGCATCATTCACAATAGACCAACTATTGTTCCAAATTTTTGCAAAAGAATTGTCAACCTCACACTGATTCTTGGAGAACATTTTACATACTTGAATAACATCTTATATGAATTCTGCATTCTGCACCAGTGTGAATGATTTTCAAACAATTAAAAAGTATCTTAATTTAATGCAAAGAGATTGTAAGAATGGTTTTAGAAGTGAAGGATGGGCTGGTGTATTTGCAAGTGATACCTTTTTGCTTTAACTAATCCAAATCAAGGAAGAGAAGAAGAGATGTTCAGATATCAGTTCACCATGTCAAATTAAGTTTGAGACCGGATATATACTTCCTTCTCATCTTGACAGATAAAAATAGACTCAAAGAAAATGGTTGAATTATTTTTAATTTAATAAATTAATATTTCATGTAAACAAGCCCCATTATTTAAAAATGGGATGGGGTGGGAGGGAAATGTATGAATAAGGTGAATAATATTGATAAACACTATGATAAGCATTAAAGCTCCAATGTGAGAGAAAGGAAGGAGACAAAACTGAATATTCAAAAGCTGAATTCATATGCTACTATTCATACCATTCAGGATTTTGCAAAGCATGTATTCTCTCAAATGATTGTGAATATTTGTAGGTTTCTCCACTTATTTATAAATTTGATTTATCAATTCACATAAGCCATGATTCCACCTTTAAGAAAAATATAGCATATATGTATATAAATACTTATCTTCTTTTTTTGTTGATTGAAGTTATCTATGATGACACCAATAAATAGATTCAGGGTAAAAAATGATCCAAAGATGATAAAGATAACAAAGTAAATATACATATAAAGGTTATCTTCATACTTAGGTTGTTCAAGCACCTACAAAATAAGTAACAGGAGAGCAAAATCAGAAAAAAAAATGCTTAAAACATGCAAATTAGTATTATTTTAAAATACATTCACAAACATTATACCTTTACAATGATTGTCATGGAATTCCTATATTATAACATCAGGGCATTATTTATATACATGCACATATTAGTTAATATTACTAGATTTTCTGTTCACGTATTTACTAAGAAAAATCTAGCTTATTTTACAACACCCAAGAAATCCAAAGTGCTTACTTTTCTTGAATCAACTGCTGCATACATAATATCCATCCATCCTTTAAATGTGGCCTGCATCCAAAAATATTTAAACATATAAATGATGGCAATCAATGGTATCCATCTTAATCTGTTTCAACAACAGGATATTCCAATAGAAATATTATATATATACTAGCAAATGGGATGAGTTTAAACTTTTGCTTTCTATGAATTGACAGGTATATACTGGCATAGAAATTTTACTGTGTTCAGTAAGGTTAAGTACGTATAGGACTCAAGAATTGTACAATATTAGTTTCTTCCAGCCTATGCTCTAAGGAATTTAAACCACACAAAGCCCCAAAGGGAACATATCTAATGCTTATTCCCCAGTCCCCAACCATATTCTTAACCTATGAAGAAATTCAGAGAAAATAAAAGAAAATTTCTTTTTCTTTTAAACTTAGATGAGCGAAGGAAGATGACCTCATTTCTGCCCTGCTCTCTGCAGTTTTCAGGGCAATCACCATAGGTCAGGGATATGGTTGGGGTTCCCTGGCCTACAACTAGGCTCATTATGTTGACTTTCATTTCCTGAATTTGGTCCCAAATACAAATAAAAAAGAATGATTTTTTTGCATTGTCTTCACCTTATTAGAGATGTACATCTTTTAGATAAGTAAGGATTAAATACATTTAAAATCCAATGCTTGGTATACTAATTATACAATGCTTAGGTACAAAATATGGTATATTTGAAAATGGGGTGATAAGCTAGTTTACTACCTCCTTATTTACCTGTTGGTTAACTGACATTTGTATGCAACCCCCTAAAATAAAGTTCTCTGAGCAATTCATAACCCATAAGGATTAAAAACACAGTGTAAAACAGCAACAGAATTCATCCTCATTAGCAATAAACATTTTTAAACGAAGAGATTTGGACGTCACAAATTCTGGATGAGCAAATAGGTCTTCTCTTGATACTGAAAAAATTATAAGACATTACCAGGAGAGAATCTCATATTATTAGGCAAGGGCATTTCAAGTATCTTGCAGGGTGAACAAGTCAAAAGAAAAGCAAGCCTTTAATTGCTACATTTCAATCTCTGCACATTGGAAAAATCTCGCTGATCCAATGCAAATTATTGAAGACTGCTGTATATTGTGACCTACATTTGGATTGGACTGCCCTCTCTGTTGCAGATAAAACATTTGAAACTAAGTAAGTTACGGGATGTCTCAGCAGGCTCTGAAATTGAATGGGATGTCCACAAGGGAGATGAGAATGATGCCAGTGTAATTATGAGTGCAAACTCCATTCTTTTTTCCCCCTCCCACAGGGTGATATCAAAATGATAAAATTGGGAAGTTCCTGTGTACAACGATAGACTGATGGGGTTCTAAATTACCTAGCATTGCTATGATATGTAATTGCTTGAGGAAAAACATTCGAATAAAAATAGTGGAATTGGGAAATTTTAGCTATTATCCATCAAAATTTATGTGACTGTTTTTCCAGATCATCATAAAATGCTATGTTGCACTAATATATTCCCTTACCATTGTTTCTGCTAATTTAATGCTCACAGCATTGAACCCTTATTAAAATCCTGGAGTTGCTCACACTGAAAAGGAGATATAAAACTGAAGAATATAAATATTTTTTTCAACTTCTCTAATAGGTAGATATAACCTGGCATATTGACCATAACTTGCTAAATTATACCAGTCAGCTGTATTGATAGGACTAAACTTGTAGACAAAAGTCCAGGGTCAATCCCGATGAATGAGTATGAAGTTCTTTCCAAATTTAGCTGTGCTGGCTTACCATGTTTTGAAGCAGAGATGGAAAGTTCATGACAGTCTAAAGAGGGGAGGCAGAAGACTATCAAACTATTCATATTAAAGGGGAAATTATATTTCAGGAACCATGATATCTGATCAAACCACAAGCACCTTATTTGATCAAACAAACTTTATTATGCACTGAATAAGCAAGAAGACTTAAAGAATTTTCACTTACTACTTGCAGTAAAGAAAGATACCCAAATCCTACGTTATCAAAGTTGACTTTCACATTTTTCCATCTGGCAGTTTCATTTGCCTGTATGAGATTCTCACACTCAGACTTATTGGCAACTTCCTCAATTTCAAACATGTCGCCAGTTGTGGTATTAACACAGTGGTAGAATTTGCCAGCAAACAAGTTTACTCCCATGATGCTGAAAATCAGCCAGAATATAAGACAAACAAGAAGCACGTTCATGATGGATGGAATTGCTCCAAGAAGGGCATTCACAACCACCTAAGTACACAAATACGGGAGGAAAAGAAAATGGTGTAAGAATAGATGCAAAATTGATACAATTATTCTCTTGCATGAATGCACAATTTACTACTTTTAAATTAAAGCAAATTCTAAAAGGCTGAGTACTATTTTGAGTTTATCAGAGCAACGTTTTAAAATATTTTTTGTATATTCAGCAAGACAAAAAAATGAGAAAAATCAAATTATCTAGATTAAAACAAAAATGAAAATAGTGCTAACAATAACATGAAGATTTTTTATATCTATTAAAAAGAAATAGGTATTAATATTTCATAGAAAATAATATGAAAAACTAAACTACAAGAAAATAATTTAATCACTATCAACAAAAATGAATGTATTCCTTCTCCAAAATTAAAAACAGAAATATCAATAATATTTAAATAAATCAAATGAAAATCAGCATATATTTCAAGGAGTGAACTTAACCATGCAGTTTTATTACAAAGATCGATTTCTTTGCATAAGTAAGCCAGACACATTTGCAACATGTGCTTATCTAAGTAATCACATACTTTATTTCAAGCTCCAGTCTTTATTAAGCAAATAAGTCTATTTTAATTAAACATTTTGCAAAAAAATAAAGGGGTGAAAAATTCATAAATCTATATAGGGGTGTAATTAAAGAATCCAGAAACACTGAAGTAGAGCATAACATATTATCTAATTCCTTAATTATATTAGGGGTGAATGCTATCAAGAAACACAAGGAAGTGAATATTAAGACCCTTTTAGCAGAAACATAGTAGAAATATGGGTTGCTAAGGAAAAAGGAATTACTTTTGCTGATTTATGCCCTAACCACAGTTGCTGCAGGATTGTAAGGGGGAGGGGGGGAGAGAAGGGAAATTAATAATATTAAAGCCTGCAATAGATTGTCATTTTCTATTAAAAAGTATGTTAAACATCCTATGCAAACATTGCTTGTGGAATCCCTGTCCATAAAACTACATTTTACTCTTTGGGAATAGAAGGGAAAAGAGTCTGAATCACTCCGTTTATTATTTATCACACTAATAGGAATTTATTTTTATTTTTAATTAAAAAAGGTTTGTCTCTGAACAATTCAAATGTTTCAACTAAGAAACAGAACTGTGTATGCAAGACCCAAGTGTGACTTATATCCAGTATGAGGTCTAACATGCAAAGCTAGCAGGTTGCTATAGAGAGCAAAATACAGCTCTCTATAGCAACAGCAAGAGCACTTAGACTTATATATCACTTCATAGTGCTTTACAGCCCTCTCTAAGTGATTTACAGAGTCAGCCTATTGCCCCCAGCAATCTGGGTCCTCATTTTACCTCGGAAGGCTGAGTCAACCTTGGGCCTGGTGAGATTCGATCTGCTAAATTGCAGGCAGTTGGCAGAAGTAGCCTGCAATTCTGTACTATTATTTAGAGTGCCACCATGGCGCTATATAATTAACCATGTTTTTGAAATGTTATATTTTTCTATCTTTAATTTGGTATATCTTTGATGTAGTACCCATTTGGTATACATCAACTGTATGATATGGAAAAGACCAATGTTTCTCACCCTGTGCAACTTCCAGATGTGTGGATGTCAACACCCAGAATTCTCAGTAGTTGACTCTGCTGGAGAATTCCGGGAGTTGAAGTCCACACATCTGGAAGTCATCAAGCTTGAGAAAGCCAGATTAGAATTAAAGAAATCAACTAATGGGAATCATACCTTATCCTACACAACCTTTTTGATTATGTTGAAAACAAGCAAAATGAAATACCCGTGTGGAAATCAAGGGGGAAATAAGTCTGACTAAAGTAAACATTGGTGCATGAAGTTGCATTATTGTCCACTGATTTGCTCATTGTGGTTTGTGGATAATTATGAAACAACATGGAAAGATCATCCCTGCCCTGAAGAAAAAACTACAACATTATGGATTTTCAAGAGACGCCATTCTGATGAGAAACTATGATCAAGCACTTACTGAATCCAAACAACATGCTAAGAGTTTGGGATTCAAATGGATAAATCTACTCTATACAGGAATAGGTTCCTAAATAAGTTAAGTCTCTGTTTAAAGGAGTTTTTGGCAAGTTTCTTAAACCAAGTAATTATGCCTAAACTCAGAAGAGCGTTAACATTAACACATTTCAATGTCCTCTCAAGGCCAGTTCCTGAGGGAAAATATTAAAAAATTCTTACAAGCTAAGATTGTGACCTTGTTCAGAAAGATCCATTAAATCCATAGCTCATCTTTTATTTACTGGGTCTTCTACATGGATACAAGAATTCACTTTATAACCCCTATTGTAGGGGTGAAATAACTAGGCAATTTTAATGTAGGTATGTATGTTCAGCCTGTAACTTTTATCAAACTAATATGATTTCATTTCTTTAAATATGGCAAAGTTTTGTTATACAGCTATAAAACTAGACATGCCTTGATCACCTCAGCTCTAGTACCTATTGAAAAGTTTATAATGTTTTTTGGTATTCGAAATCAAAATTGTTTAATTATGTAAATTATTTTATTAACTAAGGGAATTTTAGTTGGTGACCATAATAAAGATTATTACAATTAAAACACCTCCTAAAAGAGAAGGTTTTTTTTTAAAATGTTCTTATTAACAAAGTAGAATGTCAGTAAAAATGCAGACCTCTATGTAACTTATTCTGTTTTTCAAAGGCAATAAACTCATATATAACTTTTTAAGCATTAGAATTGGTTCTGTTCATGATTTGTGGAAAGTAATGTTAAAAATTATAATAAGAGAGTATTTCATAATACAATTTTTTTTGGAAGAATTGGATTTAATAAAATGGAGTCCTCTATGAGCACTAATTTGCTGGTGGCTTTAGTCAGCAGATGTTGAGGGATGAAGAATAGATAAAACCATATTTGCCAAGTGACCTGCTTTGCAATAATGAAGATTCCCTGTGTCCTTCATCTACAGTGAAGGATGCATCTCTATTCCCAATGTTAAAATAAAGTTCAACTTCAAGTATGGAACTGAACTGAAGCAAGCAAAATGCTTTAGGTGGGTCTTGTTTAACTACAATCATATTGGATGCAGCATGTTTGGAAACACCGCAGTCCCTCCATATCATAGAGTTTATCATTACAGATTATGAATGTGAAAGATTAGATTTCTAAGCATGTAGGGGAGGAGCTGTGGAAGTATTTATTTACTAATTCTTCTCTACATAGTCAAACATACTGTACACACAGACCTTCCTTACTCCAAGCCCTTCTCAGTTAACCTGCATCCTTATTTTTCTGTCTTGAAAAATAGAAAAGGCAACATGTTCTGTCTACAAATGCTATTTGCAGATCTTAAAAGACAGTGAAGATAGCAGCAGTGTTTGCCATCTGGACTGTATTACATAAGGATACCAGGATCCTACTAGTACAAATACAGAAAGAGTCTCTATTTTTAGTCTTCCAAGGCTGGGCCTGTTTCCCTTGAGAGGAAAAGAAAGGTTCATGTTCAACTCTGTAATGAAACTCGGCCTTTAAACAGGTAATTTTCAACTCTAGCATCTCAGTGGGTTTCATAACTGGCTGGAAATTTACATGTTAGCAAAATTTCTAAGCCATTCTATAATGCAAAAACCTTCTGACACCTTAACATTTATATTAGGACAATCCTCACATTGGAAGAATTTCATCTGAGGAAAAGTTATTACTGTCAAACAGAAAACAATGGAAATATAAGGATGCTCTTATGTATAATATTCACTGGCATCACGCAAGGAATGAGCTAAGGTGGTAGAGAGCCTACTAGGTAGCAGAGATGGGAAAAAGCAACCTCACCAGGTTGCTATTTGGTAAATGGAAATAGCTGGTGCAATAAGCCTACTGTGATTGCCATTGTGGGAGAACGTCCATTTCATGCCCATCAATTCCAAAGGTTAGGGACAACAAGTTTAGATGAAGTAACAATCTAAAACTAACTTACACAAGTTACAGTTAATAAATACAGACCCAACATGTATTATCAAAACCTGGCTGAGTGAAGGGGATAATGTTGTCTTGTCAGAGAAGGGTCTTTCAGCAACCTTACCATCAGGGCTAGGGATGTGAGGAAGATCCATCTGTTAAAGGCAGTAATGGGTTTTGTTTTCCCATATTTGAAGTGGGTGGGGGTGAATGAGGGAGCCAAGGCTGCTTTTCTGTATTGGCAACAATGCTTTGGAATGACTTCTCTGTGGAGATCAGACTTCCCCATGCTGGCTTTCAGGAAACTACCAAACATGGAATGATTCTGAACAGCATACTCTTAACTTATTAGATCTCCCTTTTTGCTCTTGGTTTTCTTTTTTTCCATTGGAACTATTGTTGTGTAATCATTTGTTTTTAATGTGGTATTTTAATAGTTGTTATGTTGTATACTCTACTCTATAACTGCTGAGAGTTGTTAGAATGTAGTAATGTACTGTAAGTTTAGAAATCAAGCAAGCGAACTAACTGAAGAACTAAGATCAAATCACTATTATAGGTGGTTTCACAATTGCAGAAATCTGATAGGGCAGGTTGATGGCATGACAGTTGGATCACTCCAAAAAGATGGAACCAATGATTTGAGTAAATTGCATTGAAACATTAAGGGAATTAACTTTAACTAACAGTTTTGGTAATCAAGAATTTTAAGACCCTGTTACTGCACGTTTTCCTCACAAGGAGCCAATATTTTCAAAATGGGGTATTGCAATAGAACTGGTTAAATCTTAAACTTTGCATCTGACACTTCTTTAAGTGCTCATAGTTTCATACGTGATTAACAAAACATGACTAAAAAGGGAAAAATAGTTGTTAATGTCTTTTTATACTGTTTTATGCTATATTTATATAGAATGTAATGAAGTGGATACTGTAAGTATGTTTAGTCAAAAGTAAGTATTGCTGAATTCAGCAGTTTTCTCCTAGTAAGTTGTGTTTAAGACTGCAACCTTATCACCTGAAAAAGTGCAATGTTTGAATCTCAACTTAGATCATTGAAAGTTATGGGACTTGATTTAGTAATGATTTAAGATCCACTGATATTACAGATAGTCCGTGAAACATTTGAAGGAAATTGTCTCTGGAAAATCAAAGATGATAGATAATGGATGGGTGGATTAGATAGATAGATAGATAGATAGATAGATAGATAGATAGATAGATAGATAGATAGATAGATAGAAAAGTTATAAAGATTTTCCAGAGTATAGTCGTTAAATGGAAGGACTATAGAGCAAAAGTGTTTTGTACTATCACTAAATTAGATTAATGTAATGGTGAGTCTAGAATACACAGCATTTTCCGTTTCACTTCTTAAACACCTTATTTGATTGTCAGAATCAAAAAGAGGCTCCTTTTAACAACCTGTTACTCCTTTTTTGATGAATACCCAGCCTTCTTTTTGGGCTAAGCTTTACACAAAGGAAATAGTACAGTGGACTGAGCTGCAGTTATGTCTACATTTGTCATGTCCAGTAAATACAGAAGGATTTATGTCTCTATATATTTGTACATCTCTACTATACATTACCATGGTAAACAGGCCCACACAGACAAAACTATAGCCTGCTGATTGATTTAATATTTCTTGCCTTTTTTAGTGATTTTTTAAAAAAATTGTTTTAGTTTTGTACGCTGCCCATTTGGAGCTGGGCGGCAAATACATTTCAATGAATAATAATAAATAATATATTGTGTTTTACTGAATAAGCCACATCTAATTGGATTCACCAAATATGCTAAAGCATTAGCCATGACTTTAATGCCATAGTGGTTGAGTTCACATTACATAAAGCTGAAACCAAATAATCAGACATCAATTCAATCTAATATGTGAATCAGATGCGTTTTTGCTTTTCTTAACCAACACTCTAACATCAGGTCTGAAACAACCCTACCAGAGCAGATATCTTTTGTATGTGGAAAGGTACCTCAGGCTTTCATAGATTTTAACATTCTAATTGTGTTTCTCCTCTTTCTTTTCTTTATAGTGTGAAACAAGTAATGGAAAAACAACTGTTGGGAAAAATAGTATGCCTCATTCATAAAAAATAAATACTTAATAATTGGGTCTGTAAACATCGAACATTTGTGATACTGTCAATTGCCAATTAGTCATTACTTTGTCAATGTAAAGTGTGTTTTAATATATCTGCTGAATTACATAAAACTGTATAGATGATATTCAGGGCAAAATTTTCTTTTTAATATTACTATCTCAGAAACTGGACTGGAAATTTGAAATATGATAAACTTTAAAGCAATCAGCCAGAAATGTGCGTAAGTCATGCAAAACTAAAACTGCAAGGTGGATTAATTTTTTAAAACCTTTTCTGCTTTACTGATCTAAGAGAAAGGTACCAAGCACGGCGTAACATGCTCTTTAAGTGAGTTTACACATAAACACATGCTTTATTGCTATAAAAAGCAATCTATAAATTTAGCAAAGCAATGGATATTGATATTGATTTTTCTATGTTAACAATAGCATACTTGAAGTACAACAAGAACTTTATATTACAGTAAATATTAAGAATGATAAATAGAAAGCAAAATGCATATCCAAATCTCATTTTGCAGTGAGATTAGAATACTCTCAATCTATAGCAGATATAAAAGAGGTTATTTACTTTGCCTTCCAGCACCTATGTGGAGTTAAAGTGTTTAAATTTAGTTTTAAATATATTTGAATAACTATAATATAACAAAACAGATATGATTTTTTACAAATATTGTATTTTGGTTATTTTTTTCTTTTGCTTATGAACAGGTATTTTATAAATATTAAAAGAAGTTTGTCATATGTCACAGACTTACATTGTCCTTAGGCCTTGGGGTAGTCTTCTGCGTAGAAATAATTTTTACCAGTTTTTAAACAGAAAAATCATATAATGTTAATTTTAAAGTCCCACATTTAAATGTAAGTATGCAAATATGTAAAAACTAGTACCTGATATTTGGGAACAACTCAAACTAAACTTTGAATGAAAAACTATTTAAAGTTCTTTATTACCCATTGTGCCAATGAATTAAATGAAATAATTATAAGAATGTAATTTATAGAATAATATTGATACTAGATCTCACTTTCATATACTGTAAATGCCACTTATCTACTGTAAAAATCTATGTATAAGCATTTTCTTTGTAGCATTTTCTGTGAGGGCTCACTGGGAATCTCATTAGTTTCTTAGCAATTTGTATATGCTCATTTGTCTTCCAAATAATAAGACATCTTCTGAATTTGAAACTATAAATTTGCTTAGTATATAAGCGCAGCTCAAGTCTCAAGGCTTCCAGTTTTATGTGGCTCTTGAATGATCATGGCATTGGCGTTCCCCAAGCCCATACTGAGCATCAGGCTGTATGCTGCATTGCAGAAAAAATATTATACGTTGAGGCATAATAGAAATAAAGGGCCCAAAAGACCAACAGAATTTGTGAATCCTTATTTTCCCCCAAATAGAAAACTGCTAGTACCTAATATCTAAAGATGTTCTTACTCCACAATTTGTTGCCGCACAGATAATAGTCGAACCCCAATTCTCTGATGTATATCATTGAACCACTGCTCCCCTTGAAGAGAGCAAAGAGGTATTAATGGTTTGCAGGAGATATTTCTTCGCCACCAGCCCATTCTTCCCTTGTTCCCTTCAGAATAAAACTGTTGGGGAAAGTTTGTGTGGTAGCTGTGACTCCACAGAGCTGGTCAGTTAAGTATTTCAGTAGTTTATGTGAATTCTTTTCCTGTTCACGAATCATTCATTAACAGATATACTGATTTCTGTGAATGTGTATTCTTTTTAAATTTTGGCCAAGTGCTATGGACTTGGTAAATACTTTGCAGACTTTATCCTTTATTATTATTATAACTCTTTAGTTCTGGCTGCATTGATTCTATCATTAGAATCAAATCTGATTTCCTTAGCTCCTTGGTTCAATGAGAGGGGCTTTTTCAAGGAGGAAGACCCATAGAAAATGGTGAATAACTGATACCAGTGTGTACATGTGACACCTCCTTTCCATTTAGAAAGCTTTAACTAGCAAAATTGTTTCTGAATGTAAAAATGAAACCAAATGCATTCTTATGTCCTGTCTTATGAAGCAGATATGTATTAAAGTAATTTTTCATATTGCCATATTCTTGTGCACATATTACATGAACATTAAGCATTATTGCCATTTCTGAAGATTAATTAGGAAGGAGTACAAAGCACAACAGTTTCCCAAACAATTGTGTCAACAAAAACATATTTGCAAGAATGTTCATGAATAGTAAAGAAAAAGAAGTATGAACATGGATAAACCAAACAGTCAGTTGAAAACTGAATGAATGTTCGTGAACACTACAGGAATTGACCAGCTCTTACCCTATTCCACTGCTGACTTCTCAATTCATGAATTTCTTGTTTAAAGGAATTTGTTGAAATTAAGGGGTGGTTAGATGCACCTGAAATTCATGTATCGAGTCAGTTTCAATTTACAATATTTCTTTTTAGAAATTTTGAAGAAAAGGTATGCAACCTGATGGATACAATTTGAGGAAATGAGCTCCAATCTGAATCTCATTTCATGTATTGGTGATTTTTTTGTATTTGTTTTTTAATCTAAATACTACATAAACAGCATGTTATTATTAGCTGTTTATCTCACTAGATGGGTTCTTTTATCATTATTCAAAAGCTGTTTCCTCTTATGTTTCCATGAAGTGGCAAAAACATACTCTAAAAATAACGTTTGAACAACATGCAGTTTGAATTAGGTTGTATGCAGAGACTAAATTCATATTTTCACAGAAATATTTTGAGTTTCACTACTGATTTCAGTACAGTCACAAATTCAACCACTAACTTTAAGAAAGACAAGAAAACAGGGATAAGACATAAGAATCTTTTCTGAGATAGGAATTAAGACAGGATCCTGACTTACCCAGAAAGCAACCGAATAATAATGCATGATTTGTGTAGATAATGCTGGAATTATTTTAACTCTATTGAGAATTATTAGCTAGTGTGGGGGAAAAAAAGAATCAATTGAATTGTTTGGTTAATTAGCCATTTAACAGGTTTAGTCCAATTAAGGAGATCATATTACATTTAAAGATTATAAAAATATCTCTGTATAGCTCAATTAATAATTACCTTTGAATGCTACTATATTTAAATGGTTTACTGTAAAATAACTGAGACCTGAACTTATTTGGAAAACCGATGCTAATCAAATATGACCAGCTGAATGAAAGCCTAAATGTAGCCTGTGTATATTCCATTCATTTGATGAGAACTGGTTGTTTCCCCTATTAATTTCAATACTTAGGTCCAATTTTTTGAGCACAGCATGCTGTTTTAAACAGCTGCATAACATAAACTTTGTTCATGAAATAAAAATAATCAGAAGAAAATCAAATTGACTAACTTTTGAAGTTCCTATTAGCAAATGTGCTTTTATTTAAGAACAAACTCCTCAAATTGGCTAGAAAGTAAAGTAATATAAATCACCCTGCTAATATGTAGCATTAAAAAAGGCTTATATTTAGCTAATGAAATCGTTTGCTTATCTACTACTGATAAATATGCAATTGTATGAAAGGGCAGCATTTTTGCATGGATTGATCATTCTCCACAGGACATGCATGGAACATTCATTAGACTTAGGCATGCATTTTATTTATCATCAAACTTCTTCTTGTTTTTTTCTTACCCTCATCCCTTCAAATCTTGATAAGGCTCTTAAAGGTCTCAATGCTCTCAGTGTCCTAAGGGATTTAATGGCACCAAGTTCTGAATAACCCAGCGCATTTGCTGTTAAACTTATCAAAGATACCTGTGGGGTGAAAAAAAATGATAAATAAAATTATCCTTTGCATCTTTTTGTGTTTAAAGCTGTAGCATTTTTTAGGAATGCACACTGAAGGAACTATAGAACAGGAGACATCCCAAAGATAAGCAGGTTCTTCCATGAACTTGAAATCCTTCAACATCAGGTTTGTACTAGGGCGGTGGTAGGCAAACTTGGCTCTTTCACACCCTATGGACTTCAACTCCCAGAATTCCTAAGGCAGCCAAGCTGTCTTAGGAATTCTGGGAGTT
>JANHZT010002351.1:154742-167520 GCA_032468215.1 Stegonotus admiraltiensis
AAAAGCCTCTGATGATTCTGCGGCTCAGCTAGGCATGGGGGGGGGGGGATTTTTGCTACTGGTTCTCCGAACCACCCGCCTCCATCACTACCTGATCAGGTGATCCGGTCTGAACCAGGAGCATTTCACCCCTGGATGGGACCCTCCACATCTGCACAGTTCTCTTGACGCTCTTTCTGCTCACATCTGTGCCTCTCTGTTTGGAAGACGTCTTCGTCAGACTCTTCCTCACTGTCAGTCTAGGTTGCTTCACTGTGCACTGGTGTCGACCGGGGTGTTGCTTGTGCTGGTGCTGGTGCTGGTAGTTGCAGGATCTCCGCAGCCTTGGTTGAGGATTCATGTGCTCTCGCTTCGTCGAGAGCGATGTGGAGCATGAGGTTGGACCTGGCAAGCAGTCTTCTCTGTAGGCGAATATCTCTCATGCCGCAGATTAGTTGCTCTAGGGGCGCATCATCGAGGTCTCGGTACTCACAATGCGTCGCTGCCTTGCTCAGGGCGGCCATGTAAATGCTGATTGGTTCACCTTCTCACTGCAGTCGTTGCCGGAATCGTACCTCTGTATGAATTTGCATGGTACTGGGGCATAGTGGGCCTTCAGTTAAGCCTGCAAGGCCTGCCACGATACTGTCTGGACCGGGGTTGGCTCCGATAGCAACTCACCCATGTCAAAAACCTCCAGTTGACAGTGGCTCAGGAATAGGACTCTCTTCCTGTTGTCGGAGAGGCCCTGTAGATTGCTGGCCTCCAGGAAGCATTCAAACTGAGCCATATACGACCCCCACTTCTCTCTGGCTGGGTCAAAAGGCATTGGCAGTACATATGCAGACATCGTGGTAGTCCTGCTCTGTACGGGGCTCATCTACCTGGCTAAATCCATCGTCATCAGCTCTTTCTCAGCTTTCTTCTTGTTGCCTCAATCCCACCCTCGTCGCCAATGTTAAGTTGGGCGATTGAGGCAGAAGCAAGGTAGTGCGTGACAACAGCTCTTTGATGTAGTGTGAACTTCAGCAAAGGTTACAGCAACACAGCTCCCTTTATATACCTTGCCGGTCAGGGAGCTGACCAATCACAATTGACCTATTGTATTTCAAATCTCCCGCCAAAACTATATACATAACAAAAACCATGACATTTGCTTGTCAGGGAACATTAGTGGGGAGGACTATTATAATCAAAACTTGGTTGTGGGCTTCCCAGAGATGTCTGATGATCATTATAGAGCACAGGAAACTGGAATTTGGTATAGCCCAGAAGAGGTTTTCCTATGAAATTGTTCATATACTATAGAAATTTATATATGATGAGGCAACTCCTATGTTAGTCACTATGGAGGTCTGTTTAAAGATTGGTACTGCTTGGAACCAGAAACATGAATTGTTCTTATATTATTGAAGCTTCCTATTGTTATTACAAAATGTAGGATTTCTCCCTCCCCCAATAAGCTCACTTGTAAAAAATAATGGTTAGTCCTTATATTTTTGTCTGTGCATTCAGTTTTGTGCCTGATTTCTTTGATCATCCCGACCCTATATTTAAAAAAGTGAACCCCTTGCTAGCTGAATCCCTTGCCATCACTACATCTGTACCTTCCATAGTGTTTGTGAGTATACTAGCCACACTCATGGCTCTTTCTCTTAGTGTGGGGTCTTCCAAAAAGTCCATAGAAATATGGAAAGAGCTCGATCTTCTTTTTTTCAATTCTGTTTCTGTTGTTGTGGCCTGAAAAAACAGAGGGTATAATGTAAGATCATCCTAAAAATGGCAGTTCAAGATAACCAGTGATACATAGAATCTCTTATTTAGAAGACGCCCATGCATCATGCTTTTGAATTATGGTTAGTTTTTCATGCCAAACATTTGCTACTTATTGAATTATTAACCTGGTATTTCAGTACACTGTTAGATAATTGTAAGAAACACGTTGTCATTTCGACAACTTCATTGTTATCCTTCTCAAATGATCCTCAAGAAACTTTCCATGATTGTTTCAAATTTATTTCTCAACCTGTCTTGTTTATCCTTGTTAGCTTTGCAAAATCCCACTTACCTATCCATTTCAACCTGAATTTCATTGAGATTTGCATCCACTGCGTAGGACTGTAGCCTTGGAAAACATATTAAACTTTGCCAAATTTACACCTATATATAACTACAGTTGAGATTTATGCTATCTTCTGTAAACATCCTCATACCTTTTTTTAAAAAAAGATGACACTTTGTGGGAGAAAAAATAAATTGCAATTGATCAGTTATCAGCTATAAATCTATCATAATTTACTTGTGAACATTTCACATATGTAGGAATTCCAGGTTATCAATAAACATTAGATGATGTGGGAAAATAATGACATGTCACTTGCTTATTTTTTGTATTTAAGATGGACAGCAAGCTTTTCATTCAGGCTTAATCAAAGGAAATGAAAAATAATATCCAGCATTGTCATGTTTCTCCAAATTGGCATAAAAGATCCAATTTTTTGTATATAGAAAGATAAAATGTGTGTCTAGGAAAACACATATTTGGCACACTGTGACTTGAAATGTATGTATAGTAATATGGTATTTCAATTAGATATATTTGTTTCATCAGCCAAAGATTAAACATCAGATTAAAAGATGCATGAAAATGCTCAATATATAAAGTGAAATTTTGGAGTGATTTTACCAATGTTTGGGGAACCAGAACTTTTAGCCATATTGTTTGTATGTTGTAATGATGTTCATGAGACAGAATGTAATCAAATGTTCACAACCAAGGCAGAATCCATATGGCATCAAAAGATTTAACTTCCTTTTGGTTACGGAGAAAGATGTTCCTGGCCAGACACAATTAATTCAGAGCCAGATTAAATAAAATATGGCAAGGTTTTTTCTGAATATAAAACACACAAAGCAAAATATTTTGCACATTTTCCAGATACTTCCCCCCCCCGCACTGTATTGCAAATATTAATGTTTAAGACTGATTTTATTAGTAGTAGATAAAAAAAATATTACAAGATGCAGGAGCATTCACAGCTTGACCAACCAAGGATCATTCCCAGGGATTCCATTGTGTAGAAACACTGGCCGGTGCATTAAGAAAAGGTCACCATGCCTGAACTATTTAAAACTTCCTTACATTGTCATCAGTAGCTGGTTTATCTATTATCACCTCTGGCAGAAGCTGTCCAACAGGCGATGTAGGAACAGATGGTCCACCAACCAAGGAAACCACCCCATTGCAATCCACAGTGCTGTGCATCTTCCCATTCACTGGAAACACTGCCAGCATCCTGGATGACCTACTGGCCTGACTAATGTTACTGTTGCGCCGTTCACCATGTCTGCGCGGCACAAAGAGAGAATCTCTTCTGCTATCATTATCTTCAAAAGTGCTGTGTTCATCATCAGCAAAGTCATTCTCTGATCCTATATCCTTTGCTCTACCTCTGAAGCTGAAAAGGCTTGTTCTGCTGTTGCGCCGTGGGGAAAATAGTGAGCCACGCATGCTCAGCAAAGACTGAAAGAAAAGACAAATGGATAGAAAGTTAGCACACCATCTAAGTCCTGACCTCCACCGATAAAAAGAAAGGCTTCTCTTCTCCACACAGACATACAGAATGCAAATATAGTCTCAGACAGTCCTTTTTTAATGATAGATTTTGCTCTAAGAGTTCGTATCTTTGCATTTCACTGAGTTGCTGCTACTGAAAGAGGGAAACGTGAAACAAAAAATCTTCAAATATCCAACAATTCAATATTTATTAAAACTCCTTCCCAATACCTGAGATCAAAATTAGTTTACTACCTGTGGTAGGGTTTCAAATTTTATCCATGCTTACTTGGGAATAAGCCCATTTAATTAAATGTGATTTAATTATTCTTCTTCTGACTAAACATACATCTGAATATCTCTTTTGCAAAGATGCTTGTAGAAAAAGGTCAGGATACTACAGACTTGTTGAATTTTAAAAAATGTAAATAAGTTTTTTGAATAGGAAGTCTCCAGCTCATTGATATAAATTAAAAAATTGTCTTCCACTATCTCTATGAATGCCTTGGTTTATCTTGATTCTCAATATCTAAAATTATTTGCCTGCAATACAATGGATCTCTTTGATACTAATGTTAAGGATTATGATCTGTTGCCACTGAATTTATCACCAAAGTAGACTTCATAAGTTTCATGACTGGACCATAAGAAACATGACAAAATTATTAGGAGTTAATGTAAACCCTTAGTACGGTATTTCAAATAATGATTTCTACAACTCTGCGAAGTTTACATTTCATGAAAAATGAACTCTCTGAAACAAGGATCTCCACTACTGGGCCACAGCCCATTTGGAACTGGTCCACACAAGCAGCGCCCACACAACCCCGTGAAGCTCCACTCACACAAGCAACGGGTGCTTGCGCTCGCACACAAAACCCCACTTCATGCCACTCACACAAAACCATCTCCTCTTCCCTCCCCATGCTGGTCCACCAAGCTGGAAAGGTTGGGGACCACTGCTCTAGAACACTCACCCTAGACTTAAAAACAAAAGCTTTCAACCTCCCAGTAGGTTGAACAAAAGTAGTGTTTTGTAAAAGATCAGGCCCTTCCAGAATAGCATAACAAGACTGTACTTTTTCCAGAGACAATAATGCTCAAGTTCCATAGTTATCACAGTTTACCTGATGGGGAGAAGAATGCTTCCGTTCTAGCGTTAACCTATTCCCTTCAATAGAGAATCGGCAACTTTTTCTCCTGATACTGTCTTCAGATTCAGATCTATGAAACTCATCTTCATCTTTTTCCTCTCCACCAGATTGTTCTTTTTGTTTTCTCTTCTTCCTTCTATTTCTTCTTTCTTTGGCACTCTTAGAACTCAATTTTGATGTTTCAGATGAGCTTTCAGAATGTTCCCCTGTTCCACCTCCTGCGCTGGGATCTTTAGATTCTGCGGATGCAGTTGCTGCAGCCATCGCCGCTGCCTGCCATGAAGCATTAGTAGCATTGGTATATTTTATTGGCCTTATGAAAAAAGCAGCTTTCTTAATTTTAACATGAAAATCCACAAGGAAAAAAAATTGCATAATATTTAAAAAAATTTTTAAAAAAAGAATATTTATTGTTGTCTTGCATTTACACTTAAAATATTACCATATTACATTCATCTGTCTAATTTAAGAAATGTATGCTAAGTGGCCTTTTTTAAACCAGATAAAAACACAAGTAGTGAAAAAGGCATTTATGACACAAAGTTCCAATTCAAGTTCTCTACCTACTTAGCTAAACCAGGTATCCCCATTCTAGATCCATATTTAGATGATCTCCTTTTCATACGTCTGAAGAACCAGATTTCTGTCCCTTAAAATGCACATCTATCCTTTTGGCCTTCCAAAAGCCACCGAAGACATGGCTGGGTCAATTAGCCTGGAGCCCCAGTGGGCGCATGGCACTTTAGAGGTGGCTAATGGATTAGAGAACACTCCACCTCCTTCCTGTGCACACTTTGCTCTCCCCCTCTTTATCTGGTTCAGTTTTATTTTAACCGCATTTTAAATTTAAGATTCCCCATTTACTGTTTTAATGTTTTCAGTGAATTTTAATTGCATGTCTGTAAGTTGCCTAGATTCACACCCCTAGCAAGATGGGTGCCATAAAAGTTTAATAATAAATAAAGAAGCAAATAAATAAATGGAGTATCAGAAGGGTTTGTTCCATATTTGGGAGGCTCCGGGCAAAGTGATTTTAGTGTCCTACTTGTAGTGGTGTCCTATTGTCCCCATAGCAGCAACACAAAGAAGCACCTGGAATCATCTCAGCTGGTGCCACAGGATGAGTGGCCTTATGCACAGCAATCAAGGTAATCTTCATTTTAGGCTCCCTATCAGCATTCCTAATACTGTGCCATTCTGAAGCAACAATAAATTAATGACACTGGGATCCAAACAGCAGCTGCATCCTATCTTACTAGAGCAGGCTTGCTGTGCTTTTCTCAAGGCTAACTATTTTCCATGGCTGCTCGTACTGGACCACTGTTTTCCATGGCTGCTTGTACCAGGGCTCTTGAGCTCATTTAAGATGCTCAGTACCAGAAGGAGCCACATAGTTTCTGCTGCTAGGGAGTGTGACAGCATTCAGGTTTCCCCAGCATTGATAGGTTTATCTGTTTAGTCAATTTATATGGCCACCCGTCTCAAATCAATGGCTCTGGGCTGCATACAAGAATTAAAACCAACAATAATTAGAATCACAAACCTTATCACAAACGGCTGAGGACACAAAAATCAATTCCAGGTTACAATAAAAAAACAATAGTAAAGCCAATCAACCAGCAGAGGCTGTTTAACTTCCTTTCACAAACACCTGAGTGAGGACAATTGGAAATTAAAATGATAATTTACTCCCCACTTCCAGCTAAATAGCACTGGAAACAATGATGAATAGTTGCCCATGAACAGGCCTCTGTAAAAATGGCACTTAGTAAACTACTAGGATTGAAACCCAATACATATTTATTAAGAATCAAGAACTTTTTAACTCTCTATAGGATATATTTAGGTTGGAGTATATGTACATTAAGTATATCCTTTTTCAGATACCCATATAAAGCTGTACAAACCAGCTGCAGTATTACAATCCCAATGGACACTTAGGTAACAAAAGTTTTATTAAAACAAAGGCGACTTGCTTTCAGGGAAAAATACTGCTCTATCAGCAACTTGCACAAACTGCAAACAGAGAGAGAATACATATCTCATCTTAAGCAGACTGAGAACACTCTCAATCCACAAATCCAGAGGGAGAGAGGTGAGTTTTGGATCATGTACCGGTCTCATTTTATCCCAGCTCCTCTCTTTCCTGGGGCTAGAAAAAGGGTTGGTCCTTTTATAACCAAGCAGCAATTACTGGACTGAAGCAGGAAAGAGGTGAAATGCATAATGTCCCAAACAGCCTCCACTGCATAGCTGAATTCTCCCTAAGTCAAATATTCTTTATTTCTTTGCTCTAGCTTTGTAACAATGTGTACAGATAATCCTCATTTAGTAACTGTCTTGGATAGGGACCATTCACAAATACAACGGTAGTACATAGTAATTAAAAATCAATTTCTAATCAGTGCATACACTTAGCTGACAATAATACATATTGGGGTGAGATAACTCTGCCACTGCTGCACAAGAAGACTTTATCTAAATGAGACAGTAGCAACCAGCAATCTTTGCAATCTCTCTCTCTCTCTCTCTCTTTCTCTGTCTCTGTCTCTGTCTCTCTCTCTCTCTGTGTCACTTGGTTTGCTTAGTGACCATTTTGCTAGAAGTAATTGTAGTTGCTAAATGAGGACTACCTTCAGTCTTATATGAGCATACCAGATTGTAAATAGGGGTATTACTTTCTTTTACAGTAGCTCTTTTGTGGGTTATAACATTAACTTGGAACTCAGTTGAAATCTCCTATTTATTTCTTTTAATGGAGACTCCAGGCAGTAAATGAGTTAATTGTAGCCAATTTAACCTTTTTATTCTAGTCTCTGAATTATTATTTTGGGGCTTTTTCTCTGTGAGTAAACTGGAGTATTGTTGGATAACCCTAAACCTGTAGGCAAATATGAGAACTGTACAATTTCACTGCATGACTTTCCAGATGTTGGAATAGACTCTCAGCACTGGTCATGCTGGCTGGGCTGAGGAACGTGGTTGAAGTTCAATAATATCTGGAAAATCATGCTTCTCATCCATGTTTTAAAGAGTAGCAGTTCTCTGTTAGGCTTATATCAACTTGCTATATTCTTCCATGAGCTTATTTATTGTACATTTAAAGCCAGCTATGGGTTTTTCCTATCAAAAATATACCTGAACTGCTTCTTGATGTTTTTTCAGCTGTTCCAGCATTTGCTGGAACTCCGCCTCTTTCTGCTCAGCTTCTTCCATGGTGGCTTGATTCTGCTCTTCATAAGCCATGGCAACAACAGCCAGGATCAAGTTGATCAGGTAGAAAGAACCCAAGAAAATCACCAGCACAAAAAAAATCATGTATGTTTTGCCTGCAGCACGTAGAGTCTGGGAAAAAATAACAGTTGACATTTTAAAACAAATATATAAATGTGATACCCAAACATCATGCCACTTATGCTTGAATCACTCATTTAACATTCTTTTGAAACTGGTATGCTTAAAATATTGCTACCTAAATAATTCTCTCTCACCAGCTGATAAAGATTTTCCCAGAAATCCTGAGTCATCAGTCGAAAGAGAGACAAGAAGGCCCAACTGAATGTATCAAAACTTGTATAACCGTAGTTTGGGTTCCTTCCAGCTTTTATGCAAAAATAGCCTTCTGGACATTGACTGAAATAAACAAATACAAGTGCATTCATTAATGCTAGTGAAATACCTACCATGTATAGAATTCATGCTTGCCTACAGCTGACTATAAAGGGAAGAACTAGACCCAGTTTTTTCCCCCAGAGGGCTGTATCCCATCTTTCTGTTCACTTTCTGCCCATTCTCTTAACAAGCTGGCACCTTTATTTCTATGTTTCTCTGCTGCATCAGTGAATGTATCTATTTCAATTTCCTTCAGTTTCTCATGTTTTCATTCCTAAATTCAACTTAATGTCATTCCTATATTAGTCTGATAGATTTTTTTTAAAGTTTGCCTTAATATTTATTTTTCAAGGTCAAATCTATTCATTTTGGTTTACAATTTTAATGCCCATTTTTTGCACATAATTCAAATAATGCATTGTATTATTTTCATAAATTGATTATTTGTGCAGAGTTTTGGTCAATAACATTCCTTTTCCTGGCCATCTACATTCCTAATTCAGAGAAAAATTACTGACTTTCATTTCACAAATTACTTAAAAATATAAAATTAGATGAATTCATATTCAAATACTTAATAAGCATCTTTCTCCCTATACATGCTTGTTGTTCTTTCTCATTATTGAGGCAATTTTGCATGGGAAACAGCTACTTCAGAAACACACTGGAATTCTGGATTTTTCATGACACTATTACCTTCTTTTTCGTCTCTTTATTATTTATTTACTCATGGAGAAAATCTATGTAGTTGCTAGGAATTGAAAATGACTTGATGGCATATAACCAATCAATCAACTATTTATTTCCAATTTGACATAATTAAATAATGACAGAGCTTACCTTAGTAAACATTAAACTTGTATCTGAGCAAATTAGTCCCAATATGTAAGGTAGAACATACATTAAATCAATTATAATGTACAGGCCAATATCAAAACCTATTGTAGCTGTTTTAAAAGTTTGATAATAGGTCTTACCCTGCATCAGAACTGTTACCACAAAGCAAAGCATCATTTTGTCCGTCCAAAAAATAAAAATTCTCTGTGTGAATAAAAAAATTAAAAAGAGTTAGCAATTCTAACCCAATCTATGTCTACTTTGCTGAATGACCCTTCATTCCTGCAATAATTCTACCAGCAGTTCCTATGCAAACAGTAATTAAGTAACAATGCCTAATTGTAACAGGTGCCTGTGCAGAAGGACTGAACAAGGAACTCAATTAAAAATTAGATAAGGTTGAATGGTTAAAATGAGGGCATGATATAAAACTAACTCACAGGGACATTAAAATTGTTATAGCCTACAAGTGGTTCTATCTGCATATGTTCTATTCAAGAGAGGTCTTTTAACCTTAATTTCATAGTAGCAAGAAGCCAAGGATACCTGCACTCTGTTCTCCAACTAAGCAAAAGCACTGGGACTAGACAAGTTGAATTAAATGCAGTGATACTTAAGAGGCAAAAGAAAACTTTTCAGACTTTGCAGATCTGGTCCTCTTAGCTGTTGTAAACCCATTTGAAAGATGCAACTGCTCTTGAGTTGCAAATAAGTTTGATTTTTGACTGAAAAAAATGACTTTTCCCAACTTCTCAATACTTAACTCCAACTTGTGAGAAACCTTAAAAAACTACTTATAAAGTACTAGGCCAATCTCCTCCCACCCATTTTTAATTTTTATTTTATTAAATTTTATTTCCAACTTCATTAGACATTTTTCATCCTACCATAGTAAATAGAGGCAAAAAACAAAAACCAAGGTGAAAAGCCGCAAGAATCAAAGAATAAATTTTTTAAAAAAGAACTTTACTTCCTAACCCATTTATACAGGTAGCAGCTAGCATGGAGACCCAAAAAACCAAAGGGATCATTGAACAAATAGAACCAGAGGTATTATTCAAGCTACAAATGGCTCAAATTATCCTACTTCTGACACATTATATGAAGACCTAGCTCTCTGGAGAAGGCTGTGAAAGGCAGAATAAAATAGAAGAGGGCAGCCAGAAAGAAGATAGATAAACTCAGTTACAATGGCAATAGGTGCACTGTGGGAAGATCTGAAAGACCAAGGTAGGGATAGATTGTCAGAGAGAAAATATATTTATCTATTTGGCCTCTAAGAGTCAACAACACATGTGATGGCACATAATCAAAGAAGAGCCTCGGTTGTGCAGTGGACTAAGTGCTGTTAAGTGCTAGTACTTAGCTGCCAGCTGCCTGCAATTAGTGCAAGTTCAAATCTCACCAGGCTCAAGGTTGACTCAGCCCTCCATCCTTTCGAGGTAGGTAAAATTGAGGACCTGGATTGTGGGGGCAATAAGCCAGCTTTGTATAGAATAACACCACTTAGGGGGGGCCAAAAGCCCTAATAAGCAGGTATATACATAAAGTATGCAGGCTATTGCTATAATGCATTGTAAGCGGGTGGCATATAAATTGGACTAATAAAAATAAAAATAATAATAAAGTGCCTACAAAATATTGATTCCTTCCTAGAAATAGATTATTCCTATGGGAAAAAAAGAAATTATAACTAACCAAGACCTGGAAATTAAGGTATTTTCCTGAGCTGGATGAATCATCCTAATCAAACCCAGAGACACAGAGGCAGTGGTCTTTCATTTTGAGAGTTCACTATTTAAATTATTTTATTGCATATGTATTTTCATTCTGATTTTAAGTGGCATGGCAAACTACCCTAGCATAAATGTTTATGACGGGAGAACTGACATGTCTTTCAAAATTAAAATATATAATGTTCAAAGAGACATCGCTTACTGATTCTCACAATGACAAATTTAAGACAATAGAGAACACAGCTTGGCTAAATCAAGCCAAGTAGCCTGGGAGGATGAGCATGGACAACATTTCATAATTTGATAGAGTACAGCAGCTTCCATCTCATTGTGTCTTAACACTGCCAGTAAATCTGAACCATAATTGTGCAATATCAAGGAATGCCATTAGAAAAAAACCCAGAAAAAGTATATTCTTACTTTCATCTTCTATGTATGCATTCCAGTCAAATAGGGTAATGTTCAATGTACTGTTTTCTCCAAATGTAGCATTAAATATATCAGTATCATTCGAATCGGTAGAATTTGGTGGATTCCAAAACAAACATTTATGCCTCAAGTTGCCCATGAACAGCTGGAGTCCTATGAGAGCAAAGACACTCAGACAAAACACCGTCAGAATCATCACATCGGATAGTTTCTTCACAGACTGAATCAGAGCTCCCACAATTGTCTTCAGACCTGGAAGCAGAAGAACATCTTGAGAACAACTGAAAAGACAGATGAAAAAAACAACAAAAACAAAATGGTGACCCCCAGTAATGTTAAAGAAACCCTCATGCAGAAGCTCAAATCAATGGCCCTGTTGGTTTGTGAACTAACATTTTAAATGGTTCTGTCACTTGTGACAATGTATTTTGCGAGGATGAGGCCCAGAAGTTTATGCTCCTTGAAATTGTGGATGAAAATGTATTGTGCTTTTTTAAACAAAGAATAACTTGTTTTAATGATAAAACAAGTGCGTGTGCTATCATGCTTTTTCCCTCCAGAGAAAATTTTCCAATCACACTAAGCCTAAGCACGTTACACCAAAATAAGGAATATGGCTATCAATGCAGCTTGCTCCAGCATAAACACGTTTAGGCATATGGATTGGAATGGATTAATGACTTTTTTTTTTAACTGCCAACTTCTCTTGCCCCAAACCATCAGATTTATAATGCCTTATTCCAGTGGTGGGATTCAAGTAATTTAACAACCGGTTCTCTGCCCTAATGATTTCTTCCAACAACCAGTTTGCCAAACTGCTCAGAAAGTTAACAACCGGTTCTCCCGAAGTGGTACGAACTTGGCTGAATCCCACCACTGCCTTATTCTTCCCTTGAACCAAATTAAGGTAGAAGAAAATGAAATTGGAAAAATAATAGTCTCTTATACACACCCTCTCTTTCTCTCCACTCTTACATATCTTACTCTGTTATATTTGACTAATTTCAAATATTTCATGATGCCAAATAACGATTCAGACATGAGTTCCATTAAAGTACTAAGGACAAACATCATTTTCCATTTTGCAGGTAAAAAAAACAGATGGCTAAACCAAGATTACATGGTTATGCTTTTGTCACAGCTTGACCTCAAAGCTTGACATTCTGTGATGCAAATCACACAGGCCGTGTTCTGCAGCATGTCATGCAACAATGTGTTAAACGCAAAGGCTGATTTCAAAAATGAACAAGCAAATGGCAAAAAGCAAAGGATCACAAGATTAATTTCTTTTAACACATGATTCCTGCTTTTTTCTTCTTGGTTCTTTTAAATGAATGAGCAAGCAACGAGGCTTATGGTGAAAAAATGTATTTTCAATTCCCATGGAGTTCTAAAAAGTCAGCCTCTGGGTTTAACCTAGCTCTCACCTGGGATGACTGATATTGTTTTCAATGCCCGGAGAACTCTGAATGTTC
>JANHZT010002351.1:172176-182532 GCA_032468215.1 Stegonotus admiraltiensis
AATATGTGTTTTCCGATGGTCTTAGGCGACCGCTGTGAAAGGGTCGTTCGACCCCCAAAGGGGTCCCGACCCACAGGATGAGAACCACTGCCTTAGTGCATTTTATAATGCAAAAAAATATTCTTTGCACTCAGTTCTATGCAATATATTTTGCCTAATGATATTCTATTATTTTTATCAACTACTAGATGATAAATGTTAATACTAGGCTCTGTGTATGACAAATCTGTCCAACAAACCTGAAAACTATCTGTTTCTGGCTAGTATCATTCATACCATTCAGACATTGAAAACATAAATCTGAATGCATTATACAGACAATTTTGGAATTTCTTATTTATATCATATGCAAAGAACTAAAATACTTTTAAGTGTCATATTCAATCATTTCTTTATCAGCTTTTTTCCAAACAGCCATCTTGTAAATATGTCTAACATCCAGTTTCTAGAAAAAAAATCCCCAGGAATAATGACTTATTATCTGACTTTATAATACAATCTACATTTAGTGAAAAAATACAACAACATATACAGGTAGTCCTCCCCTTATGACCACAGAGCCCAAGATTTCTATTACCAAATGACAATTTGTTAAGTAAGTTTTGCCCCATTTTACAACCATTCTTGCCGCAGTTGTTAAATGAATCACTGCAGTTGTTAAGTTAGTTACTAGTATGTTAACTGAATCCAGCTTCCCCATTGACTTTGCTTGTCAGAAGGCTGTAAAAGGTGATCACGTGACCTCGGGACATTGCGACCGTCATAAATATGAACCAGTTACCAAACATCTGAATTTTGATCATGTGACCCTGGGGAGTCTGCAATGATCGTAAATGAGAAAAATGCTCATAAGTCACATTTTTCAGTGCTGTTGTAATTTTGAACGGTCACTAAACAAACTATTGTAAGACGAGGACCACCTGTATATATGACAATGATTTGATGCAATCTATTCCAGTTTACCATTGATAAATTTTAGTGGACAATTGTTAAGATCTAAGATCTTAATATATTTAGATAATTTAGATTGGGATTCTGTAATCACTTACCTAGGAATCTTTGGAATCCATTAAACTTACTACAGAGTAAACGTGTACAAGGACTTTTAAAGGACTGTAGTAATGCAAAATACTGAGAACTTTTCAAACATTCTTGACTGTGCTTGAGGCCCATCAAGTTTAAACAGAATACCAATATGAGCATTCTTGAAGGATCCTGGCATAAGAAAACACCCAGTTTTGAAAACATTTTTATGCTGCAGGCCAATACTTCATAGCAGAGAACTGCATAAAGACAAGTGAAAGTAGGCATATCTTTTCATGGTGGGCACAACCAGTGTTCATTTCCAGAATGTACCTGGCTCTTGAGGCCATTTGCTTATTTGAGTATTCTGTGGAGATTTGGCCAAGAATTTCCATGAATTTTAGATTTTCATTTTACAGTTAAATAGTTTGGCACAACTTTCTTTTCAACCTAACAAACAATATAGAAATAAGGAATTAAATAACAAGTTACTGTTATAAATTGCTATCTTGAGAAAACTATTTGTTAACAATCACTTGAAAAGGATATGAATGTACCAAAATCTTAATAGCTACTTTTCTAAGAGGGTTGAAAGGAGTTAAAATGTATAGGGCAGGGGTGGCACTGAATCGGAAAATTGCCTTCCCTCTATTCAATACTATAAAAGTCTGGAAGAAAAAAAGAAACAGTGAAAGCAATTTAAGCATATACAATATTTTATTAATTTTTCTGTGTTTGCTTTTTCCAAGAAGGAAAATCCAGACAACCCTGAACCAACCTTTGCAGTAAAAATACTTATTATTTACTGAATAAACAATATAGCATTTGCCATGGCACGGAAACATAATGTCAAAGGGTATGTGAGTTAGAAGGGAATCTTATCAGGCATCTAGTCCAAACCTGCTGCTTCCATTTGAAAAGTTCTAGGTAAACCATTGCTTAAAAGCAGTTACTGTCAGAAATATTCTGACTCAATCTTCATTCATTTAATTCCAATCCATTGCCCTGGCTTAACTTTCAACAAAGAATAAGATATTGCCCCTTACTGCTGTCCTTTCTCCCTTCTTCTAAAATCTTCTACTACAACTTTTAACCTTTTCTCAAGTTTTAATGTTCACATTCTTTCTCATCTCGGTAGTTTTCTTGAACTCTCTCTGGCTTCTCTAACTATGATCTGCCATGATTTGGATGTAATCCTTCAGTCAAGCCAACCCATTGGCATTTTTAGCCCATGTTCACACTTTGTAGTGATTCACTAGCATTCTAAAATCTTCTTTCTGTGTACTGCCACAAAACAAAGCCTTTCCAATCCTAAATTTATGCATTGGAGTTTTCCCACCCATATATAAGACCTTATTTCTCATAGTTGAATATCATTCAGTTCGATCTAATCTTGTTTAAGCTTGCCAAGTTTACTTTGAATTATGAAGTTCTCCTCTTAATGTTTAGTATTCCCCCTAGATTTGCAAATCAGCATTCTCTTCCATCTCATCCTTAGAATCATTTCAAAAATATTGAATAGCACAAAGCCAAAATGGAAGTCTACTTAATCTTACTTTTCAGGTCAATGCAGAACTTTTACGAGAACCATTTAAATGGTTCAACTAGTTGCAAATTCACTGGATTGTAATACCCTCTTGCTCACATTTATTCGTTTTATCCGCAGTAATATCATGACTACCAATTCACTTCAATTAAAATGTAGAGTGTTCCTTTTATTTACCAAACTAGTCATTCCACTGGAGTAGAGTTACTGATCTTAGAACTCTAGATAAACCCATACTGGTTCTTGGTAATGGTAGTACCGGTATTTGTTTCTGAATGTCTGTAGACTATTGCATGTCAATCTATTATCTTGCCCAAAGCAGGCATTAAACTAACAAGATTGTAGGGTTTTTTTGTTGCTTTTTTATTGATTCCCACACAAAGTTCCAAATTCACTTTTGAGTCAGCTTCTCTAGTTCCTTCTTTGATGGCCTTCGGTCAGCAGGCAAAACCTACTTTCTTTAGACAGACATTTGAGCTTCTTGCATTGATTATCAATTGTTCTTTGTTTAATTTTAGCAGTTTCTTGCTTTTATTTAGTCTTTGTGGAAAGTAAGTTGTATCTGGATAAAGTATTTTTGTATATTTTAAATTTATGTTTAACAGTATTAGACTCTTAGAGGGGTATAAATGTAAACAACTACATAAACTTCACCTTTATATAAATAGCTTCACCACTTTAGGAATTGATTTAATGTGAAGATTTTACTTTTTAAAGATTTGCCTGGCTGCATTACTCAAAATGCGAAAATGCAGCAGCCTCTAGTGTAGTAAACACATATTATTTTATGAGGAATGACATTAAAATAGTGCAGTATCTGGATCAGTTACCAGGACCAGAGGTTTAATCTTCTGAGCTGTAGTCCACTCTCAGGGAACTTCTCTCTCGCCAGAACGTGAGAGAGAACAGTGGTAGTAAACTAAGCCATGGATCTCTGGTGCTAAACATTTGTGTCTAAACAATAAGCTCAAGGAGAACTTCCAAAATTGAGAACCAAAGCATATGAATGACATGTTCTTTATAGAGAATAACTATTATCAGGAAATAATTTAGCTAAGTGGCCAGAAGAATCATAAAAAAATGGACATTTTGAAAGTATGATATGATCTGTATTAGGAGCAATATATAGAATTAAATGGGGGCAGGTGGGTCAGGTGAAAGTCATATCAAGAGATGGCGTCAACTCACATGCACTTTAAGAATATGGGGAAAGTTAAGATACGATGCCATGTGCTGCATGTGACACTACTGCACATTGCATCTAAAATAAAGCCGTTACAAATAAACCCAGCTCAATAGTTCACTTTTAATCCAAACTCAGCTCCAAATAATTGCCACTTATATAAATGTCACCATGGGTAGAGTTAATATTAGAAAATTCTAGATCAGATGAGCTTCCAGTCAAAGTATATCCCTTTCCTGATGACCCTTGACTATCCCCACAACCATTTTTGTGTTGCTCAGCAAGTATTTACTTACTTAATCAAATATCCTCTTTTTCTTCTCCACGAGCCAATGGGCTCTCCTTTTGATTGGAAACCTCAAAACAATCAACCAATCAGTTCCTACTTCCTTTTTCTTCCTTTGTAAGGTATTATTATGTGGCATTGAGGAAATAAAGGACCCCCCCTGATCAGCCACTATATGGTGGAAGTGGCAATGCTGATTCTCACTGTCATTATGAAGACCTGGGAGGGTGAAACGGGATGGCTTCAAAGTGTGGCAGGAGGGTTTGGTTAGGATAAGAAATCCCTGGAGGTAGGCAATCCCATCAGTGGCATTAAGTAAAGTGTTATAAAACTGTTTCTGCAGCTTTCTCTTTAATAGGCTATGAAGGAATATGCAAGTGGTTCAGCTTCTCAAAGGCCACTTGATAGTGTGAACAACTAAGATGACTTCATTTACTTAATCGATTTACATGACTTTCAATCTTGAAAGTGCAACTCCAGGCAGCTAATAACATATTAAAAACAATAAGAAAAAAATAGTAAGGGGATAACAACCTACAATGATAAGTAAAAACAAAGTCTATCAACAATCTACAAACACATCTCGCAGGCCATCTAACCTTTCAACTCTGTGCTCTGGAGCACAAACAGCACTTTCAGAGTTGAAGCCAATCTAACCTCCGGTCACAGAGTGTGTCAGAGTAAACAGTTGTTAAGTGCATCACTGCAGTTGTTAAAGTTAGTATGGTTGTTACAGTAAGTGAATCCAGCTTCTTCACTGACTTGGCTTGTCAGAAGTTTGCAAAAGGTGATCACATGACTCTGGGACACTGAAAACATCATAAGTATGCGCCAATTACCCAGCACCTGAATTTTGATCACATGACCAAGGGTATGCTGCAAGGGTCATAAGCGTGAAAAATGGTCATTGGTTACTTTTTTTCAATGTTGTTGTAACTTTGAATGAACTGTTGTAAGCCAAGGACTACCTGTACTGCATTCTAACCACTGCACCACCACAGCTCCAGACACTGAGACAGAACCTACACCGTATCACTTGGTAGACCTGGGGCAGAGATCTACAGTAGATGCTGTGGTTTCAAAGAGCTTAAACAGGAGGGAGAAGCACATCAAGTCCTATGTTACCCCACATAGAACAGGCTGTAGAATAGATCTCTCATCCTCCGTAAATATCAGTTGAGCTACTCCTGAAGGAAAGAGGAGAACCAGCATATAACTGTGCCTCTCATTCTTAATCCCTGAAGTCAGTCCAGACAGATACCATGATCAATGATATCAAACACTACTGAGAGAGAAGAGTAAGGATGGATGCACTTCTCCCCATCCCGCTCCTGCAAGTGATCATTCCAAGTGAGCGATGCCATTTCAGACTCATTTCCAGATCTGAAACCTGATTGAAAAAGGGTTCAGATAATCCAGATAGGTCAAAGGTTGTCTAAAACGGTTGGATCTAGCAATGGCAACTTGATGAGAGGATAAGATGCATTGGAATGCAACTGCATATTGTCTACCTGAAAGCTTTAGCTAATCAGGAGGAACATGGATTCAGTGCATAAATAGCCATGGTAACAATTCCAAGTACCCTGACCTTGACCATCAGGACTAGCAGGCCCAAATTCACCCCAGATAACTGGTAAGACTGGGCCTCAGTTAGCTCTACAGGACCTGCCTCAAGGAAAAAGTCCAACCTGGAGTAAATCTGACCTTATCTGACAGAAGCTTCATATACTGTATCCTCATATTGGTCTGAAGAAAAACTTCAATTACTCTAAACAGGAATGATGGGCAGCTATCTGCCCAAAAAATTATTTAATACTTTTAAATGGTTCTTAACTTTTGTAGTTTACATTTTTATTTTGGCTGTTCACCGCCCTGAGTCCCGTCTGGGAGAAGGGCGGCATAGAAATTTAATTAATTAATTAATTAAATAAATAAATAAATAAATAAATAAATAAAGCTGCAAATTCAATAAGTATGGGAAAACGTTGATGTTTTGCTGCCCTTAGTATCATAAGGTAGGTGTAGTGAATAATGGTTCTAACTCATGCTTGGTTGGGTTCACCCTTTATTCTCATACTTTGTTTTTCTCAGCTTCTCAGTAATCCAAAGGGGTGGGGGGCTCTGGGACCCTCGAAAGGAGAGAGCTCCGATCCAAAGCCCTAGCAGATCCTCTCATTCCAAGCAGCAACTAAGGCTTCAGTCGGACTGTGCACCAGACTTCAAACCCACCCCCTAAACTCCCCTGAAATCCTATTGGGTCTATTAGTTGCCTAGGATGAACCAATCGAATAGAGGAATCAATCAGAATGCTCTGACAATGATAGGGGGTGAAGGTGATCTCTTCCAATATTACACCATCATTGCTGTGACACATGCACACACACACAGAGACAAAGATCTGGAAATAATCATCAATACATTTTAGGCCTTCAATGAGCTAGGTCAGTTGTATGGCTATGATGGTGACTATGAATTCCCAAGATACCTCAGAGATCAACCCCAGGGAAAGCAAATTGAAGTTCCTTAGGCTATAAGCCTGGGGAACTGTACCACCAGCTGAGCCAATGAGCTTGGAGAGGGAGGCTGTAACACAGCAGGGAGGCTGGTACAAGAACAACAATCCCACAATAGCACCTAGACTTATATACCGCTTCACTGTACTCTACAGCCCTCTCTAAGCTATTTACAGAGTCCACATATTGCCCTGAACAATCTGGGTCCTCGTTTTACTGATCTTGGAAGGATGGAAGGCTGAATCAGCCTTGATCTGCTCAGAATCGAACTCCTGGAGGGGGCAGTGAGTTAGCCCTGCAGTACTGCATTCTAACCACTGTACCACCACTCTAGCGTGGTTAGTGGGCACCAACTACTCTAACCACTATTGCTAGCAGTCCAGGATTTTGTAACAACAGGATTTTGTATCTTTTTATCTGTAGAGCAGCACCTCTTGGAATTCCCCAAATGACCACAGCTTATCCACCATCACTGTCCTATGTGTAGAGTAAATTTCAGAGAGGGGATCTGCCACAGATGCACAGCCAGTTCTCAGTTAGCTCTCCCATCCGTGATTAAATCACAGAAGAAAAAGGCCTCATTACAGGCTGCTACTAAATGCCAGGTTGTTACTCTAGCAACTTTCTGTGCCAATCTCAGAACAGCACAATAGTCATCTTGCAGAAAGGACCAACTCCACTTATAAATGATCTACTATAAAACAGATTATTATTTTTAGACTCATCTTCTAACATTACTCACACATTGTGATCTTTCTTTTAATTTTGCTGGGGAACTTTCTTAGTCATCTTTGAAATATACATTTTCAGTGATTTGTTAGGATTACTTTCCTATACAGAATAAATAAGAAGTTATACAGTATAACAATTATTCATATCAAAAAATACAGATGTATATCACCAGTTGCAGAACTTTCAAAGGGAACCTTGTGCAAACTGTAGGTTGTATATTGACGTCAGAAAACCTGAAAGGGTGACTATCAAAGTAGATACCCAATAGGAGAGAAAGAGGCAACACCAACGATAATGTGAAACACTCACTTTTGTATTAACGTAAAATGGATCCAGGTCTTCCAAGGGAGTAGCGACCATTCCAGCAGGGATGTCACCATAAATAAATGGTAGTGATTTGCCAGCCTCCAAGTCACTACTTGGTTTTGGCCCATTTTCGTCATTGTCTTTATGGTCTTGTTTGGACTGCTTGGCTTTTTCTGCAGCAATGCGTTGTTCGATAGCTGCAAGAGACTCTCTAGTGAAGTAGTGAAAGCTGTCCGGACCTGGTGGTACAAGCACTGGCTGCTCCATCTTGTCATCCTGCACATTTTAATTACTAGTTATTCTCTTGCATAAGGAAGTACTGAAGAAAAGAGAAAAACACAGAGTGAATCAACAACAACAAAAATTCCCATCACTTCTTCATTAAGCTAACATAATATTCAAGAAAATAATTATACTTTTAGAGTAACTAAGTGAAGACTTTAAATATTTAACTATTTACTTTTGAGGGGAATTCTTATGGGCTGATTTTAGCTGTTTTAGATCCCCCCCGCCCCTTTACTGGCAAGTTTATGTAGTTTTAACGGTAACCGAACCAGTCAAAATTTATCAGAAAACATTTTTGTTGGCATGAAGGTTCAGGAATAAGAAGACATTATTTGCTGAATCTGTTTGACATGGAGCTGTGAAACAACACTAGGACTCTACCATGAGGCTTTTTAGAAGGCAGCATGGGGGAGGGAAGGGGCGCATTTTCCAACAGCAGTGAATAGTAGATATGAGCCTAGTTGCTTCCTCACTATGAGGCAGTCTACAAGCTGAACATTTTTAAAACTGCAAGCAATGTGAAGGATTGTACTTTCTGAAGATATTCAAAAACACTTTCACTGCAAACAGTATTTTATTAATTATAAAACATGAGAATTGTTCTAATAGAGAAGCCCAAAGGAAAGGACTAGTTAATTAAACCACAATTATCAATTACAAAAAGGTTTCATTCAGCAATTTCTCTGTGCGTTTATTTTGAGCAGGATTCATCTCAGATTTTCAGAATCAGGTCAGAAAGGGGGTGATGGATGGTGGTGGGGAGACAAAATCCATTGGATGTTATATTCTGTATTTGAGGCAGCCATAAAAAAACACACAGATCAAGTTGATGTATGGGAAAGAGCAGCCTGCGAGCAGATGGTTTTATTTCTTTTAATGGATCTAATACACTATTTTGGAAATGTGCCTAAGAAGAATATAATATATTATCATAAATACAGCATGTGGCCAAAGGTCAGTAAAGCCATGAGGTACGTGGGGAAACTGATAACTGATGGGAAGGACTAGCTTGCTCTGTATCTTTTATGCTGGTGAACGGTTTCTTTAGTTTTGCAGATTTCAGAGGCCTAGTAGGTAGAAAGCAAAAGATCTCCTCATTTCTAGAGATTAAAATTCTGTGACTGCTGTCTCATCATTGGCAGTCTGCCTTGAAGTAGGCCTGTGATTATTAGTGCCAGAGCACTTAGCCAGACAAAGGGAAAGATGAGGAATAGCAGAGAAGCACAAAATTGAACCTGGTCAGAAGGAAGACCAGAGTTGAAAAAAAGATACTGAAAGTGGGACATGAGCCCCAGAAATAAATAAATTCATTAAAAAAGCAAAACAGAAGGCAAAGCAGAATGACAAGAGAAGGAAGAAGGTGGGAGGGTGGAGAAGGAGGAGGAAGAGATGGGGAAAAAAAACCTTTTGCAATTATGTAAGAGGAATAATTTTATTGATCTGATCTCTCTTTCAGTTGCCAGTGTTTGGAGGCAAAGGGGAAAAAAACCTTAATGGAAGCGGGAAAAGCCCTACGCTGCAAAAACAGCTAATGGATCCTTAATGTACTTGCAAAATAAATAAGGCCTGGGTTTCAAAGGTCTCCCTTAACCGCATCTGTTAAATGGATGCATTTCAGTATAGCTCAGGTTTAATATCTGAATACAGTAAACATTTAAAGGAGTATGAGGAATATATCAGTTAGGACACAATTTCAAATTTTTCAGATATTTTGACTATGAATCAGGTAGAATCAATTAAGCATTAAATATGATCACAGTGGTCTGGAATGTCACCTATATTTCCTCACAGAACCGTAATAGTTGATGGCGCTGTGTAATTGGCGATGTTTTACACAGACATGTACGTTTATTAATTAATGTCCTTTTCAGCCTTCAAACATAGAGCCTTCATTTGGCGACATACTAATATGAATGCAGCAAAGGTTGGAATTAATCACAATATTGTTTTGCAAATCAAACCAACTAAGCAGAGGAATACCATAGAAGAATTCTGTAATTTTACAAGCAGTTGCCATAGATTTCCTAATGTACATTAAATTATTTCATCATAGTATGATGAATCCTGACCACATCCTCCAAAGGAATTAAGCAAGGCCTTTCATCATAGTATGAACACACCTTGACCACCTCATGTTTGTTTGTTTTTTAGCATCCCGATGATGTGCTTTTGAGAGAGACAGTTTAAGTCACGGGTGTCAAACTTGTGGTGTCATGTTGCTGATGTTTCGTGATGTTTTTCACATTCATGGAGCTGAGGTGGGCATGGCTTGCATGTGACACATTCAGCCCATGGGCCACCAGTTTAACACTCCTGGTTTAAGTACTTTAAATTATATATTCCAGGTTTGATCCACTTTGACTCATGCAGTAAAACAAGAGAGGTGGTACAGTCACCTGTTAAGACTTCTCTCTCTCTCTCTCTCTCTCTCTCTCTCTCTCTCTCTCACACACACACACACACACACACACACACACACACA